>LBNU01016610.1:0-21220 GCA_014162995.1 Artemisia annua | reverse complement strand
GCAGCTACAAAGAAAAACAGGCTGTTTAGTGACATGTTTAGGACATCGTTACCTCAACAATTTGACCACGACGGACGCATTAAGTGACATGTAAAAAGAGTCGCTGTAAATGGAGTCGCAGAATTTTGTGACGTCAAAAGATATGTCGCAAAGTGTAGAAATCATGTAGGCGACTTTTTTTCACTTGTCGCTATATGACTAGCGACAATCGTCTTTATGTCCTAATGGTTCCTTATTTGTAAGGAACACCTGTAGGCGACTTGTCTTCACTTGACCGCTAAGATTAACTACAAATCCTTCTACACAAAACAGTATTACATATTTTTTTCTCACTCATTCTCTCTCTGCATCTAATTCGTCAGTTATGACAAATGTCAGCATCTTGTGAGTATGCACATTTGTAGGAGGCTTTTGTAGGAATGTATAGCATTTCTCATTTGTGACACCTATAAGTGTAGCTTTGTTGTAATTGTACACACTTTTGTATATGGATTATTTTTAAAATATTTGTGACACCTAAAAATGTAGCAAAATTATGATTCACATAAAAAGAAATTCACAGTTAACCACACTGTGAAAAATAAGTGTAGATAATTCAACTTTTGTAGTGTGTGTTAATATATAATACTACTAAGATACATCAACTCTTTTCATCTTTGTAAAATGATACTATATGCATAATGATATCATTTAGTCACCTTTCATTTCTTGCATTAAACACCAACATAAAATTACACATATCTTTTAATTTTTCCATTGTTTTGTTGTCAGAGAAATTATTATGGAGGCAAGTTTTTTGAAATTTGTTGGCTTCCTCCAATACTGCAGCTGAGAGTTCTATTGTTGTATTAAATCTTTTGAAATGATTTCTTAACTAATAGCAGCATGAAATATATATTGAATCTAGTACCAAACTATCATTGCACCAACTTTAGTATTATGAAATACAAAACTTGACTTGTGCTGAAAATGTATTGTTAGAGCACATGGCGCGGTGATTATATGGTATGATATAGGTGTCAATTTGTATGGCGCCCCTATGGCATGTTATACTGCACCGCCCAAACAAGTTATAGGTGTCATCGCCATTCCCTTTGCATTCATTATCGGTTTTTTTTTTCTTTCTTCTTTTTTTGTAAGTGATTGAGCATTTTTTGTAGTGTGTTATAAAAATTTCATTTATTATGTGAAAGTGTTATACGGTACATGCAACGTGGTTGCGCCAATAATAGTTATAAGGTGCAACTGCACCTTGCACTCTTACGGTTTTAGCTATGGATCAAATGATCTAACTTGTATTAAATTGTTGTCTAAAAACTTGAGGTTATAAATAAATATAAGAATAAATTGTTGACGCATGAATTTTTAGCTCTCGTTCTGCAATGACCAATAAGACAATAACCAATTTTTGTTTCAAGCCGACAACAATTGTACTTGGACTAACATACTTTTCTAAATCGTTTTCTATAAACTAGTTTTAAATTATGGCGTTGTGTCTCGTATAGGTTATTCTGTAACCAAAAGTTAAGATAGTTTTCTTAAATGGTACTCCCTCCGTCCCAAAATATAAGTCCACTTTTGGATTTTTGATTGTCCCAAATTTAACGTCCACTTTCAATAACAACCAATCATAATACTTCTAAGTGGGTGATAATGAAATTTTATTGATTAACAATGTAAAAGACTCACTTTTTTAAAACTTTGTGAAATTTGAAAGTAGGCATATAATTATGGGTGGAAGAAGTATTTCTTATACAGACAGCTAAGTTAATGCATGACAATATTAACATTAAAGATCTCATAAGATACGAGTTACTAAATAACAGTAAGGCGACAATTTTTAAATAGTACGTATGCAAAAATAGTTAGTCACCCGATATGTGAACTATGACATCATTCTTAGAATCTAAGTAGTTACCAAAACTTGAATTCAAATGGGCTTTTTTGAATTCCAATTATTTTAAGACATGGGCTGTGTCATCACTAAATCCAGATTTTGCCATATTTTGATATAGAAAGACTAACCTATTAGGCATGATAAACATGTTAACATGTTTTATATAAAGGCCCAACTAAAGAAGAAGATTCTTAATTTCACTCAATCTTGATTATTTTGGTGTTATATGTATGATTGTCAATTGATCTGCACTGAACTGTTGATTATATATGTTTACTTTTTTTTGTTTCTAATTATGATTAAAAGTAATGTTTTTACTAGGTCTTGCACTTTGAAAACCAAACAGATTTGGTTTTGCTTTGTTTTTTTTTTTTTTTGGTTTTGTTTTCTCTCTTTAACAAAACACAACGATGAAGTAGTTTGGAGCTAATTGGAACTTTCCTAATGAAGTTGTTTCTAGCTCCAACAAACCATTTTCAAATATGATTTTAAAAACATGCTAATGAATTGGTTTTGACATCTATTGTCCATATCTTTTATCGACAAGTATGTTACTTCAAACTCTCACTTGTGGTTAATGTAAGTATATCGTTAACAAAAAATTTCTTATAACTCTAAGACTACCGTAGTAATCACTCAATATTTATCCATCTCCCTTCCACTCAATCACTACTCAAATTCTCATAATCCTTAATCACCATTTACTTAAAACACACGCTACACTTACATACGCACAAAAACACGAAGCCTCGCTTGGTGAGTTTGGTCATCGTTTGGAACAAAAAAAAATGCATGAGGAGAGGATGCATGTAAGTAACCGCATTACGCATAGGTCACCTCTTTCACGAATAAATGAGTGAGACTCGATTATGGGCGACCTAATAAGTAACATGATACTTCGTTTTAAAATAAATGCTCGCCTTTTTATTTTGACTTATCCTATCCGAACTACAAGCATTTTAAAAAGAATTAAATATAACGTTTAATTGGTTGAAATAAGAATTTGACTAAAAGTCTAAAACTGTGAATCGTTTGTATTACAAACCTTTTTTTGAAATGAAAATGTAATATGTAAAACACAACTACCAACATTTAATAAAAGCAAAACACATTATTATCCTATAGAATTCAACATTTATAATAACATGAGAAAATTGATCAACTGAAATAAGAATTTCACCTCACTCAAAAGAAGAAAATATAGTTAATTACATTTTTGTTCCTTGTAGTTTTTCAGGTATTCAATTTTCTAAACGTTTCGAATCCACATAACTATGAAATACCCGTTTCAGGTTTAATTCAAATTTTTGTTGACCGTTAGTTCAACTTTATTATAAAAATCACTATTATTATTATTATTATTATTATTATTATTATTATTATTATTATTATTATTATTATTATTATTATTATTATTATTATTATTATTATTATTATTATTATTATTATCGTCGGTGTTGTTATTTCTAAAAACACCAATCCAAACACATGTATTTTCATATTTTTCAATATCGACATTTTTCTCTTCTCAACCTCATTATTTTACACCAGCCTAACCAAACACCTTACTTCTTTCGCATTCTTCAACAAACAAAACACAAAAAATCACCAAAACCCAAAAAACAACTATTTTTTAAAAACAAAACTCACTTTATTTTTTTGAAAGATTCAACCAAAACAAAGACCCACATAAACAAAACCCACCATGTAAAGTTCTGGCCACTTGCATCCCCAAACCATGTTTTAGTAATTTCGTGATGTTAAATGAAAATTTTAGGCTTAAGGTTTCTAATTTTATTAAAAAATCAGGGCTCTTCATTTTTTATATAGTTGGAGTAATTGCTTAACGGTTTGTAACTTTGTATTGTTTGAGTGTGAATTAGTCATCTATAGGAAAAAAAAGTGAAGAGAGTGAAAAATGAGGAAAGAGTTGAGGGTTTGAGATGTGTTTTCTAGTTGGTTTGTGGGTAGGGATGACAAAAAAACCCCGTACCCAACGAGGACCCGACCCTCAAACCCAATTTAACTAAGGAATCTCCTAGTTGACCAGGGATTGGGATGAGGACGGGAAATCCCCGAATTATAAAACCAGAAATGGGGTGTGGATAAGGATAACATAAATCCCCAACCATGACTCTTTTTATGTATAAGTATATATAAATTATATGTATATTAATACTACATGTATTTTAGTGAGTATTGAAAAGTATTATACTTGAAGTATATTTGTATGTATATGTGATATTCAGTGGATCAAATACTTTTAAAATGTTAAGCACTAACTACACATTATTCTACTAATATTTTGTCCGAATACACACATTTAATGCAATTTATTTTATATTATATGTTATGTTTCAATATTTATGATGCTTTAAAGTTGAATGACATTTTAATTAATCCAACTATGTACAATGCATGTTTTTTAAGATATTTTATAGGTCAACTCTTCATATTTTCGATTATTTATGTAATTTCATGCTCAATTCATAAGGGCGAAGAATCCCCGAATCCCTGTAGGATGGGGATGGGGTGGAGATGTAAAACTATTCCCCTATGGAGATAGAGATGGAGGTTGAAAAACGAGGATGAAGATGGTAAATACGATCCCCGATATTCCTCGCCCCGTTGACATGCATATTTGTGGGACCAATTCACTTTGTTAATATAATACATAAAAAAGTCAAAATTACCCTTTTAGTTAAAAGTCAAACATAGTCAACTCCCGGTGACAGTTAAAAATGGACTAAACTCGTTAAAAATGGACTAAACTCGTAACGGATGTTTCATTTTGAACTGAACCAGAAACATTTTCAGAAAATGGACTAAAAATGAAACAACCAACAAACAACAAAGACCAAAGTTGTACTTAACTCAAAAAAAATATCAAACAAGATATATTTTATTTATTTATTTATTTATTTATTTATTAAATTATATTTTACTAGTTTTGGTACATTCTGGTTCACACAAATCCCTTCACTTGTTCATCAAAAAACCTTTCTTCAAACTCCATCAAAAAATCTCATAATTCTTACTACATAAATAATTAACAAAAAAAAAAAAAAAAAAATACCCTTTTAAATATTTATTCATAACATATAAATATCTATAATTTTTTTTTATAAAATTATAATAGTTTCAGTTGTGTTTAATGGCAGCTTTGGTTCGGTTGTTATCTTTTAATTCATCTTCATTGTTATCATTGAATTCCCAAAACCAATTATTATTATCCAAGATTAATAACAACACTAAAAGGGGAGTTGTTGCTAATGATTCTTGTTTATCTTCTGATTTTATTATCAGTTCAAGATTTGGAATTAAACCCAGAAAGCAATTGCTGAATTTTAAGGTAAAGATTTGAGCTTTATTTGGTTTTTTGTAAAAAAGATAGGTTTTTTGAGGACCCTTTTGGATGAATTTTAATGGGTTTGGTTTGATTTGGTTGAAGTTGTGGATAAGTATTTGAATTGGGGATTTTAGGGTCTAGAAGTTATGTGTCATTGTGTTGTGAGTTAGAAGTTAGGCTGCATTAGGTAACCATTGTTTTTTAGCTTTTGGCGGACTAATTCACGGGGTTTGAGCTAACCGCCACGCAGACTTAAACCGGGTAAAGCCCTCCTCTTTTAGGGAGGTCGGTGTCACGGTGTGGCCATTTCAGGGTTGTTTGTGCTAACTTGGGACCTCTTACATTTTAGTGATGATAGTTGCAAGTTTTTTTTATCACGTGGCCACCGATGGGTGGCCTGAGTTGGTAAAAGCTTTATGACTTTAATTACTAAAATGTGAGAGGTGATAAGTTTGAAGTTCGAACCCTGTTTAGTGCAAAATGGCCACGCCAACCTCCCCGGGAGGGCTTTACGCGGTTTGAGCCTGTGTGGCGATGGACTCAAGCCCCATGGATTAGTATGCCAAGAGGTCAATAACGGTTAAAAAAGAATTTAGGTACTTAGGTTGCATTTAGTTTTGATTTCGGGTCTAATTATGCCCAAAAGTCTGAACTTTTGTTGTTGGAATCTTTGTCTAGCACTCTAGCATATTGTCAGTCCGAGTTAGGAAAACTCATTGTCTTGTTTTCGCCTATAACAATGTGCTTTGATTGGAATGTGGATATTTCTACATGTGATGTCTGGGTGATGAATGGATAAGCAATAGATGGTATCATCTACCAATAAGTTTAGCTTATTGGAAAACATTTAGATCATTTATCCTTGATGAGAACCTTGTCTATGCTTAGTAATGGTAATTGTCTAACCGATGAGCTTAGTGTTGGTAGTTGTGGTGAGCGAGATAGCATGACATTGATGATTGATATTGACAAGGAAGGATGATATTTGTTCTGATCATCTTCATGCATTCATTTCTTGCTAGTTTGTGATATTTGGTGTCATAATCTTAAAATTTGTATCTAAGAGGGTGCTTGGGATTCGCTTACTTGAGTTATTATCCTTATATTTTAGAAGCAGTTTCGAGTTCTGGATTTATTATTTTAGAGTAAATAAGCTTTTAGAAGCAAGCACGTTGGTATCTCTGCTAATATTGAACCGGTTAAGCAGTTTATTAGTAGTTTAAAATGAACAATCCCAAACTCCGCCTTGATTCAATAGGAAAATTGAAAGCATCTTCTTATATATGATATTGCAGTGTCATGTGAATCGATACCTATACAAAATTTCTGAAATTAGGATGAATAATAGTTTGTGTTTCCGGTTCATTGCTTGTACACTTATTTGATGCTTTCTCAGATAAATGCAACAATTACCGAAACTGATCAGCCAAAATGGTGGGAGAAAAGCGGAGGACCAAATATGATTGATATCCATTCCACATCAGATTTTTTGCAAGCCTTAAGTGAGGCTGGAGATAAACTAGTCATTGTTGAATTCTATGGGACATGGTGTGCTTCTTGCCGTGCTTTATTCCCGAAGGTATATATGTTATTTACTTAAAAGTATTTTTGAATTTGCTATTAATGTTTCGGGTATCTCAAATTCATGTGATTCAACTATTCAGTTTTATCTTTGACTTTTGAGGTTAGCCTAACTAATTTGTCACTTCAAAATCTGTTTCTTGCCGTTTTTGAAGACTCTCGTATTAAATCTTTATAGTTACAAACTGTGAAATATTTCTGTAAAGGGGTGTTTGATGTGCGTCTATTATTGTGAATTTAAAAATCGGTGTATGATAATCAGTTTTGATAAAAACTGGTGGTATAAGATTATCTCTGGATGTGTTTCCGTTGCTGTTGTAATAATAAGATAATCAGGTATCTGAGTGTGTGCAAAGTTCTGATTATTTGAGGTATTCATGTGTATGATGATCCAAAATGACAATCAGAAACATAGATTTTCTATGCAAACGTTAGAACTGATTATTTCAACTTTAGATCGTATGATTCGATAAACATTTCCGAAACGAACTAACAAACCCTTCTAAATCTGATTACTTTGACGTTAGATGGTCGTGAATATTCATCAGTCATTGTAGTTACAAGTCCAAAATCCAAAAGGAAAATGATACTCATGCCTAAAATTTATGCCTAAAGATGTGCCTAATAACAAGATCAAAACATGTGTCAAAATCAAAAGTGGAGATCAGGAGTGAGAAATTATGCATGTGATGTGTCAAATGATGAATTGTTTAGGCATGAAATTAGGCTTATATTTTAGGCCTCTATATCAATGCTCAATCCAAAAATTCCTAAAAGTCGAACACCATACTCTTATTGATGGGACACAGAGGGGTGGAGGACTATGTCTATCTTACATAAGATGGTGTGATCATGGTTAATTTTGTTCATGCTGTTAATTTTACCTTTCAATGATAATTTTCAGCTTTGCAAGACGGCTCAAGAACACCCTGAAATTTTATTTTTGAAAGTTAACTTTGATGAGAACAAGCCGATGTGCAAGAACTTGAACGTGAAAGTCCTTCCTTATTTCCATTTTTATCGTGGAGCTGATGGTCAACTCGAATCTTTCTCTTGTTCACTGGCTAAAGTAAGCAAACTTGCCTCGTAACCTTTCTGTATTTGGGTCATAAACAGATCAAATATAGAACAGATTTAACAGTATTGGACATTCATTCCATGTTACCGCCACATAATGCATGGTAGGTTTATTGTAGATTTGGCAATATGGGTCGGTTGACATTTGGATTGGTCAGGTCTCGGTTCAAAATGAAATTTTTAGTGCTGATCAAAGGGGGTCGGTTTCGACGGCCCACAACATTATCCGTCTAAAATTTTTAATGATCAAAGTGATAAATTTCATGCAACAATGACAATATTATGATAACAGTCTAAAATGTTACTAGAGAGAACGTATAAGGAGGCTACTCAACAATTCATATTTTTCATTTACAGTAGCACTCAACTATTAAGACTACTTCTATCCACCAAAAAATGTATCTGTGTATACTTGCTTCTTTATACCAAATCCGTAGAAAACAAGCTAGATGATGCAGATCACAAAACACCCTTGGATACTTTTACGTCATTTAGCCTGTTTTTATCAGATTTGTCATAATCAAAACTGGATATATACTTTGATGGTCTTGATGAAAAAGGTTGAATAGTTCGGTGTTCTACCTATACAAAATCCCTTACTATAACAACAGTACAACACCATATAAAGTAATATCTATGTATATGCACGTGAATACAATTTCTGCATCTACAAGCTAAATACTCCCATCTATGCTATTGCAGTTTCAGAAAATCAAGGACGCAATTCAGACACACAACACGGATCGTTGCAGCATTGGACCGAACAAAGGCGTTGGTGAACTAAAGCTTGATACCGTGTTGCCTCCAAAGAACAAACAAGCAGAATCAACATAGAAACTCATTGATTCTATGCATTTTAAATGATGTTTATAGCTTTTTCGTATCTAATTCTGTAACACTCATTCTTAAAGTAGTAGCCCAAAACGGATTTGGTACTTGATATATGTATTTTTCCTGTATATTTTTCTATACAGTTTGAGTAAGGTAATGGCAGGCAGCTTCGTTTGGTCAACGATGTTCTTTTTCTTCTTTTGAATATAGAAATGATAATGTACATGTCGATAGAACAGTTAATAAGCATTCAGGTGTGGTTGGTCGTGTGTACCTATAACTCCAGTTTTGATGCTACTCCGTATAACTCTACCTGCTTTTCAAACTCTTCTATCACATATACGTCTTCATCTCTATGTAGCTCGTTGCCTTCAAAGTTTAAGAAAAAGCAATACTTAGTTTCTCGCCTTATTCATGTAGTTTTGGTGCTTGAAATCTGCTTATTTTAAAGTGTTTGTCTATTTGAAAAAAACTACTTGTAATTTAACCGTTATATCAAATTAACATGCTTATTTTAAGTGCTTATATTTTCGTATGAGCCAATAGGTCAAAATCCTCCTGAAACACGACAAGACCTTCTTATCATTTATAAAGTTGAGACCTTGAAACTAGAATAAAAGTTGTTAGCAGTTCCAAAGTACAGATTCTGATCAAGTTTTTACAAAAGAGCTTTTTAATTTATCTCCAACTAGAAAGATGTTTATAAGCTTTGGATTTCCTCTGGTTCAAAGTTATATTGGATTAAGAACAACGACGAGAAATGATGTATCTTTCTCAAAGAGGAAGACAAAGATTCCTGAAACATCAGTTCATAATGGTGTTCCTTTACATGTTCACCCTTGTAGGCATTAAAATATCGAATTGGAGAATTTTCTAGTGGGTACATATTTCTTAAGAACAAATTGAGGCTCATAACTTGTTTCTGTGTTTGGTACTTTTTGATAAAGAAAATGGGTATGTTTTCATCCCACATAGGTCAAAGAAAAGATATGTTGCAAGCTAATATACCAAGGTGAATAGTGTTCACGCAAGTTGATATTAATACATGGTTATTCTCATAGGTGACGTCTAAGTGTGATACTAATTAATATTATCCACGTTGATAATTATCACACTTGTACGTCATCAACGTGGATAATATATAATATGTATAAAAATTAACTTTTTGTTCATAAGTCTGGTTTTCTATTTGTAGATTGGGATTGGTTACCCATACCCTGCCGTCTCATTCTCTTTTTATTCTTTCTTTTATCTTTTATAATTTTGTTTTTTATTATAAAACTACAGAACTCAAAGTATATAACATAAAACATAAAGTTTCGTAAGTCAAAAATATTGAAAGAGAGAAAATACATAACATAAAACGGTAAAAAACTGTTTTTCTTGCAATAAAGTAGAAAAATGTGAGTGAGGGGCTGCCACAATCCTATAAGAGGTACCCCTTACCCTTGCCTTATTGTAACTATTATAAGTTTGTTTTTTTTATTTGTAGATTACTTATTGACTCTGTTATAAAAGTAAGTAAATATATAGTATATGCTAGTTTCATGGATAATAAGCGATTTCTAATAAATTTGATAATATGCCAGTCTCAAAGAGCTTATTGAGGGGTATTTGTACTTATTTTTTTTAACAACAATATTATATCTCACCAACGGTCTAATATTGGGATTTATGACATTAGGATGTCGACAACCATACCTTTACATGAGAGTAGGCAGATTGCTACATTTCACAAGTCTCGCGCTTCTTTTGGCATGTGAGTTTATCAAGTTGACTTTGTAGTTTTAAATACTCATTTCGTCTCAAAATAAATATTCACGTACAAATAAACACAGTTTAAGAAAATATAATCATTGTATCATGTACCATGCATATCTACCCACTAAAAACAATTTGATTAATTGTAACCAAAAGTATACATTTATATTGAGACAAACCAAAACAACAAAGTGTATTTTCAAACAACGGATTAATTTGAACCAAAAATATTCAAACTTTTTAAGTAAAATGATTTCTTAATTTTTTTTATTTTACCAAACTCCTCCCCAAGCAAATAAGGTGGGGGTGGCAATTCGTGTCAGGTTCGAGTTAACGGGTTCGGGTTGTCAGGTTGGCGGGTCAACCTGTGTAGCCCAACTCCAACCCGAACCTGACATGTTTAATAAACGGGTTCATGGGTCGACCCGAACACAACAATATACCTATTTAGACTCAACCCGAATCTGTTTATTTTCGTGTCAGTTTGATATCGAATTTCGTGTCGAGTCAGAATTCGCCATCCTAAAATAAGGTAACACAAACAAACAAATTACGGGTATGTTTGGCAACAATAAACGTTACTAGAATTGCAGATGGAGCCGTAGATGGAGATGGAGCAAAAGATTATGAAAAAGGATTATCTTTAAAAGTTATATGAAGTAGCGTTTTATTTTAAGAGTATAAAAGAGTAGGGCAATGACAAAAAAATTGCATCAAAAACATGACCACTTTTGTGATTGTTTATAACCAACTATTTTTTCTTATTGTCTGTACTGAACTTTCAAATTTCGATCATTGTGTGTATTTTGTGACCATCTTACCCTTCTTTTTTCAACTTTTGAAGGGTAAAATGGTCATTTTACATGGCAGAATAGTCACAAAATACACATACACATAATGATCGAAATTAAAAAGTTCAGTACATATAATAAGGAAAAAGTAGTTAGCTACACACAAGTTCGATGATTTTTTTTTTTTTTCATTTGCGAGTATAAATTCTAGTTTTTTTTTTAAATAAAAATTGCAAAAATACATAAGCAAATAAGGTAACACAAACAAGCATCATATAAGCTGTTACTACAAGCTTATGCTGTTTTAAATAAGGTAACCAAACACCCCCTTATTTTGCCATCCAAGTCGGCGGTATCTCAATCTATCCGGCGGTACTACTTCTTATTTAAATTTTCAATCTTTATAAAATAAAATCATTGTTTTTATATTGATGAATTATTAGTTAGCTTATTTTGTTGTTAATATAAGCTGAAAATTAGTACTTTTTTTATTTTGCCATGATGTTTTGTTAAATGGGTTGTTTCTATTTATGCACACCAAGTGTTTGATCAAATGCTTAGCTGACCCAATTGTGTATATATTAAGGGGGTGTTTGTTTAAGCTTATATGTGGCTTATGAGCTTATTTGCTTTTCGGCTTATATTTCATAAGCCCCAATTTCCCGGCTTGTTTCGAGACTTTTAATAAACTTATATAAGCCGGAAAATTGAGACTTATGAAATATAAGCCGAAATCAAATAAGCTCGTAAGCCCATATATAAGCTTAAACAAACACCCCCTAAGAAGAAAATTGGGTTGTGTTTTATGTGTTAGTGTTTACTGTATAAGAATTGGATTGGGTATTTTCTTGATGACTCTTTCGTTGTTTATGAAGTTGGTTTTAATCAGGAGTGACGAAATGGGCTGTAGCGTGTATGACTGTATGCCGAAGATAGTGCTTGTATGTGCTGTTAGAAATTGTGATGATAAGATAAATATCTGTGTGAGTGTTTAGAAAAATTCTGATCATCTGAGGCATAGACGGAACTTGAACATTTATTTTGGGGGGCCCGAATTTATTTTGGGGGGGCCGAATCGGAGATTTGTTTGTAACCACAACTAAATTACCCCTAAAACCTATAATTTTTACACTAGGCGCCGCAAAGTTTGGGGGGGCCGGGGCCCTTCCCGGTCCCTTAATAGTTCCATCCATGATCTGAGGATTTGTGTATAGAAGATTCTGACACGAGTAAGAGTGTTTGGGATAGTAATGTGGCACGTGAGGTGCACATGCTCGGTTTGAACCGGTCATGTGAGGTGCACGTGATCTCTTCCCACAACTTACCTTCACCCTCTTAACTAACTTTGGCGCCAAAACCCCTTAATAAATAGTTTACTCTTGTAATTCATTTTACTATGCTTTTGATGAATAAAATCTCTCTTCCTCTTTGATTCTGTTATCTCTTTCATTCCATAACAACCATCTAACAAACATTCACATTTTTCCGCCAAAACTAACAATAATCCTTTCGAATCCATTTCTACTTTCATATGGATTCTGAGTTTGTTGTTGCCTTCTACCAATTCCATTTGTGAATTCTAGAAGTGTTGTATATCAGATTCTCTAAATAATCACATAATTATCCAAAACGGATCAGTTTCGTTATATCAGGTCATCAGCACACTAGATCTGTGAATAGGAAATTCTGTTATCTGATAGATTACTTTCATAATGTAATGCCAAACACATCCTTAGAGTTCAGAATATAGCTTTTAGCATCACCTTTGTTAGGCAAAATGAAGTTGTTAAGTGAGAAAGAATTAAACAAGAACAAAAAGATATAACTTGGTTAAGCTGTTCACAAGAAGATCGAATTACGTCCATGGGCAAGTGGGATCTCTAGTATGCTATTAACCGAAAAGTGTTACATGCTTGAAACCCTAGGTAGAATATTTATAACCTCTAAAACATTCTCACAAGCACCTTAATGGTTGTTCTTCTAGGAATATAGATACCAAGGCTTCTAGATTTTACAAGTGCCCTTGAAATAAAAGTCGGTCTTACAAGTGCCCTTGAATATGCATGATTATCTTGATTGCTTCTTGTTTTGTGAGGTTCATTCTGGATCCAACGCCTTCTAGATTTACGTTCAAGTATTCAACAATGACCAAATTAAACGCCATATCATTTGTATGTGTAAGATTGTAACTTGTAAACTATGGTTGCTACAATACAGGTAAATTTTAGAAATGTTGGGAATGGCGACATATTTGTGGAGAAAATATGCTGATTATTTTCACATTAAGTGGGAGAAAGAAGTTCAATAATTATATTATTATTGAAGTTTCAACGCACAATAAACTGTTTCTAGTGTTTGGGTGATATGATAAGTTGATATGTGAGTGTTAAAAAAAATCTGATTATTTGAGCAGTTGCATGTAGAATAGCTTCTAAATAATCACATGATTATCCAAACCGGAATCCGTTTCACTGTATCTGTAAGATTGTAACATGTAAACTATGGTTGCTACAATACAGGTAAGTTTAAGAAATTTTGTGGAGGCGACATATTTGTGGAGAAAATATGCTGATTATTTGCACACTAAGCTGTAGAAAGAAGTTCAATAATTATATGATTATTGAAGTTCTAACGCACAGTGAACTGTTTCTAGTGTTTGGGTGATATGATAAGTTGCTATGCGAGTGTTCAAAGGAAATCAGATTATTTGAGTATTTACGGGTGAGATAGCCCTTAAAATAATCACATTATTACCCAACACCGGAATCCGTTTCACTATATTCTAACACTAGGAACCCTTTATGTATGACTTGACACTTTGACAGTGCAATTATTAGATAACCACTTTGATAACTCAATGCCAATCACACTCTTTCATTCAGAATATAGCTTTAGCATAACTACGCAAATGGTTGATTTTCTTAGGAATACAGATAACGAAGCTTACAGAACAAAAAGTGCAGAATTTGAAAAAGTGGATCGTGGAATTCTCCTAGCATATGTACATATATTGCTATCTTGATTACTTGTCATTTTGTGGGGTTGTTTATGCATCCAACGCCTTCATATTTACGTTCGAGTATTTAACTTTGACCATCTCAAACACCGTATCATTTGTATATGTATGATTGTAACACTTTAACTGTGGTTGCTACAAATCAGGTCAATTTAAGAACTTTCAGGAATGGCGACCTATCTGTGGAGAAAATATGCTGATTACTTGCACACTAAGTGGGAGAAAGAAGTTCTTTGGACGATGGTTGATCCATACAAGCGCCCAAAATCATTCACTCCTCTTGTTACAATATATGTTTGTGCCTTCTATACTGGCGTCATTGGAGCTGCAATCACCGAGCAACTCTACAAGGTACTCTTAAGGGGTGTTTGGATATGTGCTTTGCCTTTAAGTTTATGATCATTGAAATTTGAACTCGCAATACTGTTTCTAGTGTTGGGATGATATACCTTTGCGTAAGATTATCTGATCATATACGGTGAGATAATTTATCTAAACTATATGCAACAAAAGTTTTTATCAAAGGGTAGAACGATATTACTTATATAGGGTAGAACGATATTACTTATCTACTCTTTAACCATAGGTTACTCAAATAATCAGTATCTGTCAAAGAGTCAGCAATAGATGCATATCCAAACACCATCTCCTGCAACACGTTCTTTTTGCAGCTAAGTACTTGACTATCTTTATCTGATATCGTGCAATCACTTTCTAAGCACACATCCAAGGACCCGTTGATATCTTGTAAATTTCTTTGAATACATGGTTAAAGTGGGCTGACTAAAACAATATAAATGCAATAAAAAGACGAGACAATGACTACGTATAATATTGCCTTAACTTCTTCATTTATTTCCATACTTGCAGGAAAAGTACTGGGAAGATCATCCTGGCGAGGTCGTGCCAATTATGAGACCCAAATTCTATGGTGGACCATGGAAGATTTACAAAGGAACCGTTCTTCCACCCAACAAGTGAAAGTCAGAAACTATGAAACTTGTATGATGTAAGAGAAAAGCTTCATAGATGCTACAAATTCCTTGCATATACAATTATCTTGGTACTTCTAATAGTCTATCTAACATAATTTTGTACAAACAGTAAGAAACTACGTTCCTACATTCCGTTATTTTTCTTTACATTCTTCAAATAATCTATATAAGAGTAGCTTCTATAGTAAAATGGATTCGAAAGCTCGGTGTTATGAAGCTGCATGTGTATGAGTCTGTTCATCCCAAATATTGTGTATTGATCCCAAAATTTCTTTCATGATCAAGAAATATGATGATGACATGATGTCTCTAAGTTCCTTTATGTTTATAATATATAATTTAGTCGGTGGCTTTTTGGAGAGCGTCAAGGGCATCTCCGGTGGTCTTCCGTACCCACTCACCTAGTTTTTCTACCTCTTCGTCACCGCCAACCATCTCTTTAAAGCAATCACTGCAAGTGTCTACATTGGTAGCCACCGCACTAACATCAAAATTAGCTTTCATTAGGTTTTGGCTTTCAAGGCTTTCGAGAGTGTTCTTTATATCATCAAGGGCAGCACCAAACACCTCATCACACTCTGAAACACATTCTTGGGTCCCATGTGATGATCCGGGGCTACCTATCCGTTTCTTGAGTGATTCATTGAATTCATTAATCTTTTTCTCAACGGCTTTCATTTTTTTTGCCACCTTATTTGCCACACCACCCTCGGGTCCATCTTGTGGCTGGGATGGTGCTCTCTTGCCATCAGGAGAGTCTTTGTCTTTGTCAGGTTTGGTGGGGGGCGCGTCTGGTGCAGATAAAGGTGTGGAATGGGCATTCTTGGATGCTGCGAATATGATGTGAATAAAAAGGAAGATCAGGATTAAGGTGTGTTTTGTAAGAGCCATTGTCTCAAACGGATACAATGGAGTGGAAGGTGGGGAAGAAATGTGGAGGGTGATTTTATACCATCAAGGTTTGGTTATGCTTAAACATAGCTAGCACTTTCCTGAAATAGAAACTCATGGTTATCATAAAAGGACATTGTTAAAAGGAAAAAAAAAATAAATAAATAAAAATAAAAAATAAAAAATAAACATATTAGAGGTAAACTTTGTGTCTTATGATTGCTTTCGCGTGTGCATAAACCAGTTCAGGCATACAACATAATGATACACATTAGTGTGTATTTCCATCTTATGCATACAGCATAATTTCTGTAGATCCATTTATGCCAAAGCTTCCTTACTTGAAGACTACGAGAGTACGAGACACTTCTAACGTTTGTTTTCTTGCAACTTATATCAAATTCCATCTCAGAAATTGGCAAGTTTATTCCTGAGATCACATATTGCGGCTTCTGGTGTGACCATGTAGCAAAGTAGAACCACCTTTTATGAACCATACGACACATTATTTCTGAAAAAGACGTACCTTTTCAATCTCGTATCTGTCTAGTTGAAGTTTTTCGTAAAATCTATAATCTCAAAAAAGTCTTACCTATGATAAACATACACCAGTACAAATTGTACAATCAATGTTCATTTCTGATATGCTCATAGCTTTCGCAAATGGTAAGAAGTCTTAACAGATCACAATTCTTAATGATATTTTATGATAGAAGTCACACTCATACATTCATCAATGTTCATTGCTACCACCTACCACCATCTAACAACCATGGCATATACTATACAAAACCATTACCTAACCACTATTACAATAATGTGCTTTAAGCTAAAATAAGCAATATTGATCATACAACACTAGCTTCTTGCATCATGTCAACATACTTTATATAAAGGTTAATAATTTCTTATTCAATTCAAACAATCACAAATTACAAATCAGATCAATAAACAATTGCTTATCCTGCTCACATCCGCGAACACAATCGTAATCAACATACTTTATAATAAGGTTAATCACTTCTTATTCCATTTGAACAATCATAAATTACAAATCAGATCAATAAACAACTGCTTACATCCTGCTCACATCCGCAGAACACAATAGTACCCGACAAATATTTTGATCAATCAATTATCGAATATCGAATTAAATACAATGAAACACTCTCAACTCACATTTCGGCGAAATATGTTTCAACAATAACCTAGCAGTATCCTCTTGCCTCACCATAACCCCCTCCCCCTCTTTCTCCACCAACACCGCGGCCACAATCCGGTCATACCCCCCACCTCCACCCACAATATACGCCACCAACGCAGCCTGGACCGGCATCATACTCGGGTTATACGCCGCAGACTCCATGTAACACCCCTTATACACATTCCCATCACAGTCCATCAATGCCACACCACTAGGACACCCACTGTACGGCGCGTGAGACCCACGCGCCGCCGCCAGTGCCTCTGATTTCAACAACCCATCATTCTTTTTCGCCAATTCCAAATACCCATTAGTCAGATTTCTCAAATTTTCAGTTTCACCATTAAGGGTCAGTACATTTTTATGTTCTTCCAATACTAAAGGCATTTCTTGATCAAGTAAATCAAATGGGCCAAAAGGGTGTGGCAATATGTCACCAATAGGCCTATATTCACCATGATCATCACCACCACCATTAGTGATCATGATCATGGTACGTGCAACATCTCTCAATTCCTGCAAAAACTGCCTGCAATGGCCACAAGGGGCAGCAGAAACAGCCATGTAAAGAAGCTTGGGCCCACCACCATGTAGGGCAACATTAGTGATCAAAAACTGTTCAGCATGGATAGAATGGTGCAGAGGCAAGCCAGGAAACTCGATATTGGCTCCAAAAAAGACGCGCCCATCGGAGGATAAGCCGACTGTGCCAACATGGAATTTGGAGATGGGTGGACGTGCAAGATCTTGAGCTTGTTTCACAAGTGAAGGGAGGAGCTCTGGGATGGTTTTGTTTTGGGATTTGGCTAGTGATTGTGCTTGTGATGATGAGATTATGTATGTTGGTTTGGTCATTGTGATGAGTTTTTTTGAGTGTGTGATCAAGAAAAGATGGGAGGGGGGATGGAGTGAAGATTGGAGATGTGTTTATATAGGGATTTGAGAATTGTTAAATTAATGTTCCCATTGAATAGGAGTGTTTGGGTTGTGTTTCGAACATAGATATAGTGTTTCTATGTATTTGGAACATGTGAAGTATTTTTTGGTAATCTAGGGGTGTAAAAAAAACTCAATCTGACCCGGACCCGAACCCGAACCCGACCAAGTGTATTTGGGTGGGTTACGCGGGTTAATAATTTTTTTCGGATTATTCGGGTCATCTCGAAGAAACTAAATACTAAATAAGGTCGAGTGTCAGGTAAAAAATGTTTGGCTAATTCGGGTTTTGTTCGACCCGATTGACCCGAATAAGTTTTTATTTTTTATTATTATTTTTTTTAATATATATTTAATAGTATAACTTTTATAAATATCTTTATAAACGAGTACAAATAAGGAATTTTATTACATTTTACTTATATTCGGGTTGACTCGAACCCGAATGGACTTGACTCAAGTGGACCCGACCCGAATTGACTCGAACTCGACTAACCCGACATGATTAACACCCCTAGTGGTAACTAGAGCCGGCAATTTTGACACGAAACCTGTTAACACGACACGACACGACCTGTTCTTAACAGGTTTCGTGTTTGACCTTAACAGGTTTCGTGTCTTAACAGGTTGGACCTGTTAAGACCTGTTAATTTTCGTGTCTTAACAGGTCAGACCTGTTAAGACCTGTTATGACCTGTTAATATTATAAAATATATATAATAATATAATCCTTAAAATTTAAAACCCTAACAGGTGCATGTTAACAGGTTAACAGGTCTCAACAGGTTCTTAACAAGTGCATGTTAACAGGTTAACAGGTCTTAACAGGTTCTTGTATCATTCGATTTGGTCATATGCATGTTAACAGGTTCTTAACAGGTCTTAACAGGTACACCTGTTTATTTTCGTGTCGTGTTCGTGTTTGAGAAAAATGACACGATTAGTTAACAGGTCGTGTTCGTGTTTGGCCTTAACAGGTTCGTGTCTTAACAGGTTCGTGTAACCTGTTATGCCAGCTCTAAANATCCCAAAATTTCTTTCATGATCAAGAAATATGATGATGACATGATGTCTCTAAGTTCCTTTTGCAGTGTGGTATGTTTATAATATATAATTTAGTCGGTGGCTTTTTGGAGAGCGTCAAGGGCATCTCCGGTGGTCTTCCGTACCCACTCACCTAGTTTTTCTACCTCTTCGTCACCGCCAACCATCTCTTTAAAGCAATCACTGCAAGTGTCTACATTGGTAGCCACCGCACTAACATCAAAATTAGCTTTCATTAGGTTTTGGCTTTCAAGGCTTTCGAGAGTGTTCTTTATATCATCAAGGGCAGCACCAAACACCTCATCACACTCTGAAACACATTCTTGGGTCCCATGTGATGATCCGGGGCTACCTATCCGTTTCTTGAGTGATTCATTGAATTCATTAATCTTTTTCTCAACGGCTTTCATTTTTTTTGCCACCTTATTTGCCACACCACCCTCGGGTCCATCTTGTGGCTGGGATGGTGCTCTCTTGCCATCAGGAGAGTCTTTGTCTTTGTCAGGTTTGGTGGGGGGCGCGTCTGGTGCAGATAAAGGTGTGGAATGGGCATTCTTGGATGCTGCGAATATGATGTGAATAAAAAGGAAGATCAGGATTAAGGTGTGTTTTGTAAGAGCCATTGTCTCAAACGGATACAATGGAGTGGAAGGTGGGGAAGAAATGTGGAGGGTGATTTTATACCATCAAGGTTTGGTTATGCTTAAACATAGCTAGCACTTTCCTGAAATAGAAACTCATGGTTATCATAAAAGGACATTGTTAAAAGGAAAAAAAAAATAAATAAATAAAAATAAAAAATAAAAAATAAACATATTAGAGGTAAACTTTGTGTCTTATGATTGCTTTCGCGTGTGCATAAACCAGTTCAGGCATACAACATAATGATACACATTAGTGTGTATTTCGATCTTATGCATACAGCATAATTTCTGTAGATCCATTTATGCCAAAGCTTCCTTACTTGAAGACTACGAGAGTACGAGACACTTCTAACGTTTGTTTTCTTGCAACTTATATCAAATTCCATCTCAGAAATTGGCAAGTTTTTTCCTGAGATCACATATTGCGGCTTCTGGTGTGACCATGTAGCAAAGTAGAACCACCTTTTATGAACCATACGACACATTATTTCTGAAAAAGACGTACCTTTTCAATCTCGTATCTTTCTAGTTGAAGTTTTTCGTAAAATCTATAATCTCAAAAAAGTCTTACCTATGATAAACATACACCAGTACAAATTGTACAATCAATGTTCATTTCTGATATGCTCATAGCTTTCGCAAATGGTAAGAAGTCTTAACAGATCACAATTCTTAATGATATTTTATGATAGAAGTCACACTCATACATTCATCAATGTTCATTGCTACCACCTACCACCATCTAACAACCATGGCATATACTATACAAAACCATTACCTAACCACTATTACAATAATGTGCTTTAAGCTAAAATAAGCAATATTGATCATACAACATTAGCTTCTTGCATCATGTCAACATACTTTATATAAAGGTTAATAATTTCTTATTCAATTCAAACAATCACAAATTACAAATCAGATCAATAAACAATTGCTTATCCTGCTCACATCCGCGAACACAATCGTAATCAACATACTTTATAATAAGGTTAATCACTTCTTATTCCATTTGAACAATCATAAATTACAAATCAGATCAATAAACAACTGCTTACATCCTGCTCACATCCGCAGAACACAATAGTACCCGACAAATATTTTGATCAATCAATTATCGAATATCGAATTAAATACAATGAAACACTCTCAACTCACATTTCGGCGAAATATGTTTCAACAATAACCTAGCAGTATCCTCTT
>LBNU01016609.1:65119-88092 GCA_014162995.1 Artemisia annua | reverse complement strand
ATAATGCATCCATAAATAAAGTGAAAATATTTCAGGATTGTGTTTTCATGTGTTTTTAGATGCCAAAACGTTAAAGAACGTGTGAAAAACTACAAAGTTTTTGCCAACAATTTTGGCATTCAAAGTATGTCCAACAACGAAATAAAAAGACAAAGACAAATATCTCTATATTATTTGACAAAAACATAAGTTTCCGCTGAGCATTTTATATTTGTAAGAGAGTGTTTTTGTATGTTTTGCAGTTTATATTAGACCAAAAATGATGAGTGTTTGAGCACTCATCAGTTCTCTACAAAACTACTCCCAAATATTTGACGATAAAAGTGAATTATCTTTACCTAAGTCTGATTATTGCATATTCATGTCTGAAAAGAAAGTTTTTAAGAAACGGTTTACTAAAAAGGAGAAATTTAATAAACTAAACATTGAAACAAACCTCTCTTCTTATAAATTACCTAAATGTAAAAATACCGAAATCCACAACGAAAGTTGTGATTTCAGTAAAAACTCCTCAGACATTGATCTATGTAATACATCATGTCCAAATTATGATCTCAATTTTGATAAGCTTAAAACAATATTTGTTCCTAATCATGGAATAAATTATTATTCACTAAACAATGAGATCACGATCCGGAATAAAAAGACGGTTATGCCAATTGCTCTTATTTCGAATTTATATATACGATATGGTATACCGTTTAAGCCCAATTTAATATATAAGGAAAAGTGTTTCGGAGGCCAAGGTACGTTCCCTATATAAATTTTGTTCACTGGCACAACAATACGGAACATCTAAGTACTCTAAGCGCCGTATCTATGACCAATTATGATACATTGACCAGTCAACGAATTTTAGATAGGCGCATCACAATTATGTGATGCGGCGCATCGTTTTTACCCTATGAATAAGAACGAGATACGCCGGATTTCGTTTTTACCCCCAAATTTACACACAGTTAAAACACACACTCGTAATCTCATTCAAACCCATTAATCCGACTCCTAGACCGAATCCTAGCAAATTATAAGGTATTAATCCATTTAATTTTGTTTAATTTTACGACTTTGAAATTTTATAAAAATTAGGGTTTATGCTAATATATTGATTCGGATAAAAATACGATTAAGGGTCATGATTAGACCACGGTTAGGATGATCTCCCCTAAATTAATTTTGGATTGATCATTGTATTTTGCCTAAATTTGATTCAAAAAGTAATTAGGGTTCGAGGGTGTTTATTTTTAAATTTTAGAGGGAAAATAATTAGCGGTAAGAATAGAGGTAAATGGATTTTGATAAATGGGTAAATGGACCCCGTGATGCTGAGTTTGGTTTGCGTCGCGAGGTCGGATTCTTGAAAAACGTTTCTGACCCTTTTCTTTTATACATATATAACGTCTGATGCGGCGCATCTTGATTAGCTGATACGGTGTAAAAACCTATTTTTAAATAATTTTGCCTTAACCTTGGTTGCGCCGTATTAAATAATTTGATGCGACGCATGTCCGATGCGCCGAACTCCAGTTCTACCATACGGCGCATCAATGAACATTGTTACATGCTCCGTATCTCTTATTTCGCCACGACGTATTACAGATACGACGCATTGACATTACCAATGCGCCGTATCACCTGACTGACTGAATACTAATTACTTTTCTTTTTCAGAATGGAACTACCTGTCGTGGCAAGTAGGCATCCATGGCTACGTTTTGAGTTGATGGGGTTGACTCAGGGTGCTGAGGATGATTACCTCACGAGACTCAGGAGATTTTACCACATGAAAGTATTTAGTGTGCCAGTTTTAGACTTTGAGAGTGTTGGGCATGTGGATGGTGGTAACGCAGCAGATAGGTTACGAACCAGGTTGGAGATGGTACACAGTGATGCTAAGGGGCAGGATTTGTTCAGATCATATGCTTGGGAGAGGTTGTTTAGGATTGAGGAACCGTTGGTGAAGGTGTTGATGTTAGAGTTTTTCAGTACGGTACAGTTTAGAGAGGCTGATATGGGACTTGATACGATTGATACCTTGGTGTTCAGGTTGGGTGGTATAGGACGCAGGATTTCTATGGGTCAGTTTATATTAGNGAATTTATATATACGATATGGTATACCGTTTAAGCCCAATTTAATATATAAGGAAAAGTGTTGCGGAGGCCAAGGTACGTTTCCTATTTAAATTTTGTTCACTGGCACAACAATACGGAGCATCTAAGTACTCTAAGCGCCGTATCTATGACCAATTATGATACATTGACCAGTCAACGAATTTTAGATAGGCGCATCACAATTATGTGATGCGGCGCATCGTTTTTACCCTATGAATAAGAACGAGATACGCCGGATTTCGTTTTTACCCCCAAATTTACACACAGTTAAAACACACACTCGTAATCTCATTCAAACCCATTAATCCGACTCCTAGACCGAATCCTAGCAAATTATAAGGTATTAATCCATTTAATTTTGTTTAATTTTACGACTTTGAAATTTTATAAAAATTAGGGTTTATGCTAATATATTGATTCGGATAAAAATACGATTAAGGGTCATGATTAGAACACGGTTAGGATGATCTCCCCTAAATTAATTTTGGATTGATCATTGTATTTTGCCTTAATTTGATTCAAAAAGTAATTAGGGTTCGAGGGTGTTTATTTTTAAATTTTATAGGGAAAATAATTAGCGGTAAGAATAGAGGTAAACGGATTTTGATAAATGAGTAAATGGACCCCGTGATGCTGAGTTTGGTTTGCGTCGCGAGGTCGGATTCTTGAAAAACGTTTTTGACCCTTTTCTTTTATACATATATAACGTTTGATGCGGCACATCTTTATTAGCTGATACGGTGTAAAAACCTATTTTTAAATAATTTTGCCTTAACCTTGGTTGCGCCGTATTAAATAATTTGATGCGACGCATGTCCGATGCGCCGAACTCCAGTTCTACCATACGGCGCATCAATGAACATTGTTACATGCTCCGTATCTCTAATTTCGCCACGGCGTATTACAGATACGACGCATTGACATTACCAATGCGCCGTATCACCTGACTGACTGAATACTAATTACTTTTCTTTTTCAGAATGGAACTACCTGTCATGGCAAGTAGGCATCCATGGCTACGTTTTGAGTTGATGGGGTTGACTCAGGGTGCTGAGGATGATTACCTCACGAGACTCAGGAGATTTTACCACAGGAAAGTATTTAGTGTGCCAGTTTTAGACTTTGAGAGTGTTGGGCATGTGGATGGTGGTAACGCAGCAGATAGGTTACGAACCAGGTTTTAGATGGTACACAGTGATGCTGAGGGGCAGGATTTGTTCAGATCATATGCTTGGGAGAGGTTGTTTAGGATTGAGGAACCGTTGGTGAAGGTGTTGATGTTAGAGTTTTTCAGTACGGTACAGTTTAGAGAGGCTGATATGGGACTTGATACGATTGATACCTTGGTGTTCAGGTTGGGTGGTATAGGACGCAGGATGTCTATGGGGCAGTTTATATTAGCTCTAGGTTTACACACTGTAGAGGAGATGGCATCCCCTGGTTTTGCCACTTACTGAGCTGACAGTTTACGCATTGTTCCTGAGCGTGGATCATTAGGAGACTACTGGACGAGGATCTCATCTGGAGGTGACTCGACTACCACCACCCCATCATATACATTGATTCGAGAGCCCATGAGGAGGCTTTGTCACCGTCTGATTGCTCTCACTATTGCCGGCAGAGGTCAGTCACATGAAAAGGTGACTACTTTGGACCTTTTTCTTTTGAGGAGCTTGGACGAGGGGCCTGTGGTGAACGTCCCTCATTTTCTCGCACATTACTTGCATAGGATTGCTCTGGGGAGAGACGGGAGGAGTCAAATGACTGGGGGACACTTCGTTTCTCGCTTGGCTAGACATTTTGGAGTCTTAGGTTATGAGGACCCTGTCGATTTCTAGATTGATGTAGCGAGGTTACCGATGATTGATGCAGATTATCTTGTGATTAGGCTAGAGATTTGTGTGATGCTGATGGGGGATGCATTTGGGTAGCGTTGGGGCCAGTCAGGCAGGTTGAGGCTAAGCCAGAGCAGGGGGATGACCAGGGAGACCCAGCTGCTGCTCCAGGTCAGGAGGAACCTCAGATGCCACCACCACCACCTGTTCCACGTACTATGGGTCTGAGAGTCGAGAGAGTTGAGGAGGAGCTGAGGGCATTGAGAGGTATGGTAGACGGTGCGAGGGCCAACATTACTGTGATCAGGAGAGATATTGGTTGGTTAATTGGGAGCATTAGTCAGATCCTAGTGAACGATGGGATGGACCATCGTGGCCCTGATGGTGCCTTAGTTAGAGGCATGAGGAGATACTCTCGGTTACCAACACGCAGAGTCAGACCTAGGACGGATGATGCTAGCACCTCAAGGTCCCACTCAGCCGATGACACTGATAATATTCCTCCTCCTTAGATTTCGATTTGATCTTTGCATGGACATGTTTCACATATTACTATTCTTTTGGGATTGTACTTGATATTGTTATGTTTATATTTAATATTTCAGTTTATATATTTAGTTTGTTAATACAAATATCGCCTAAAAACGTTATTTATATTTTACGATCTTTGCTAAGTTTTGTTAATGACAAAGTGTAAACTTTTGTTTTTAGTAAAACATGATTTTAGTTTTAAAGTCTTGCAAGATTTTTGCTACATTTACATTTCATATAAAACACAACATTTTTCATATTTCTTAAAATAGAAATGTCACATCCCATTTATGGTAAGTTTTGTCATCATACATTTATGGAAAGATTGTGTGGTTGACTAAACATAGATCTCTTACACAAGGTTTGTGTGTTTGACTCTCCATAGGTTTCTTACACAAGTTTTGTGTTTGACCAAGTATTTATGTGATGTGACTTTGGATGGTTTGGCAAGTTATGGCAAAACATACTGTCAGACCTGGCGGAACCCTCGTGGTACACGGGCGGAACCCTTCTGAGGGTTCCGCCATATCCGCCAGGCTTGATGGTTGTTTTGCTATAAATACCAAACCATTTGCTAGCATTTTTCTTTTATCACTTCTCATCATATTTTGCACATACATTCATATCTTTCATCTAACCCTTTAACATCTCATTGTTGTGAAGATTCTTTTGTAGCAAAGAAGTTCACAAGTACATATAAAGTTACAAGTATTCAACTCAACGTTGCAAGACTTGTTAGCTTAGCATCGTGTAGACTTTGTGTAGTTTACACTTCATTTGATTGTGTGTTATAAGTTGTGATCGGTTAGTATTTTAGGCCTTAAAATACATAGTGTGACGGGAGTGGTTGTACCCTTGTAAAAGAACCAAACGGGAGTGGTTGTACCCTTGGTAAAGAACTCGACATCTAGCTTAGTGTCGGTAAACTTGTAAGCGACGTGTAAGGTTTTCTCCGCCGGATAAAGGAGCTTGTTGACTAGTGAAAGAAACTCTCGAGTTGGATACTCGGGGCGTGGACGTAGGGCAAGGAAAATAGAGTTCCTTGTAGCCGAACCACGATAAACAATCGTGTTATGGTTTGATCGTTTCTTTCCTTATACTTGCATATTGTGTATTGTCTTTGTGTTCATATCTTTGATTTAACGGAAAGTTTCAAAAGATAATTAAACTAAAAACGGGTAAACTATTCAACCCCCCTTCTAGTTTTCCACAATTGGCATCAAGAGCTACGTTACTCAAGCTTTTAAAATATATTGTGTTTTAAAACTTGAAACGATCCATGGATTTTGAAAAT
Source organism: Artemisia annua (assembly GCA_014162995.1). NCBI lineage: Eukaryota > Viridiplantae > Streptophyta > Magnoliopsida > Asterales > Asteraceae > Artemisia > Artemisia annua. Next base: position 82,318 of record LBNU01016609.1, on the reverse strand, counting down.
TACAAAGAAGGGCAATCTATGCAAAGACCACCACTTTTTGAAGCAAATGGTTTTATCTATTGGAAAAACCGATTTGAAACTTACGTGAAATCTAAAGATATAGATTTATGGTTTATAATTGTTGATGGTGATAATATAGTTACAAACACTAAAGATGAAGATCAAAAGAAATTGATTGCTAAGAATAATGAAGCTAAAATGATGTTATATAATGCTTTGCCTAAGAAAGAATATGAAAGAGTCTTTATGTGTAAAACCGCTAAAGAAATTTGGCAATCTTTAATAGTCACTCATCAAGGAAACTCACAAGTTAAGGATAACAAAATTGATCTTCTCATTCAACAATATGAACAATTTGTTATTCCCGAAGATGAAAGTATTGATAGTGCATTTGCTAGGTTTAACACTATTATTACTTCACTTAAAGCACTTGATGAATCTTTTTGTAGCAAGAATTTTGTCAGGAAATTCCTTAGAGCACTCCATCCGAAGTGGAGAGCAAAAGTGACGGCAATTGAAGAATCCAAGGATCTTTCAAGCATGTCACTTGATGAGCTAATTGGAAACCTCAAAGTTCATGAAATGGTAATGGAAAAAGATTCGGAAATAGTTAAAGGCAAGAAGGAAAAAGTCAAGTCTATTGCCTTGAAAGCTAGAGTCCAATCAAGTGATGATGAAGAATCTAGTTCCGATAGTGATGATGAAGAATATGCCATGGCCGTTAGAGACTTCAAGAAGTTCTTTCGTAGACGAGGGAAATTTGTAAGGCAACCTAAAGATGACAAGAAAACCTTCCGAAAAGATCGTGATGATAAGAAAGGAAGAGTTGAAAGGAAATGCTATAGGTGTGGAGACACAAGTCATCTAATAGGAGAATGCCCAAAACCGCCCAAAGGCAAATCACAACAAGCTTTTGTAAGTGGCACTTGGAGTGACTATGAAGAAGATGACGATGAGCCAAAAAATGATGATGTTGCTCTCATGGCTCATGACTCAAATGAGGTACTCTCGGACTCATCTTATTCGTCTATTGATGATGACACCTTACAAAAAGAATATAACAAACTTTGTGAACTAAGCCTAAAAATCATAAACAAAAATAAATTTTTGAAAACTAAAAAGGAGTTTTTGGAAAATGAAGTTTATGAGTTAAAAGAAAAGGCTAAAAGATTAGAAAAGAGTAAAAGTGTTGACACATTGTGTAAATCATGTGAAGAGCTTAAACTCGAAATTGAGAAACTAAAAGTTACTCAAGATGATCTAATAAAACAAACCACAAAGTTTAAGAAGTTTGATAAAAGCATTTCTTGTGCGGATGAAATTATGAAGCTTCAAAAATCACCATTTGATAAAACAGGTCTAGGCTTCATGAAATTAGAAACTTCGAAAGAACAAACGAAACAAGAAAATAAAACACAAGAAACTAGCAAAATTGCTACAGCAACCCGCGGAACAGGCGGAACCCAAAACAAGGTTCCGCCCGTTGAACCCAAAGGTTCCGCCAGGTCTGCAGTAGCAAAAACAGCTTCCACATCAAACCGTTCAAAATTTGTTAAAGTCACATATAAAAATGAAACAAAACCTGCTGTTAAAACTGGAGTAGGACTTGATAAAAATGAATTTAGAACTAAAACCACTCAACCAAAACCTAAGACACCTTTTCCCAAACGCCCCTTTCCAAAAAGCAACTACAACCCACGACCAAACTACCAACATGTTTGGAACCAAAACACTCCTGGACATTACCAAACTCCAAATTACATGTCATGGAATCCTTATGCTCTATTTTCATACTTAAGTCAAGTTAATGGCTTGCTTAACCAAAATGGACCCATGAGAAATTGGGGACCAAATGTTTGAGTGTTTTTCATAAAATAGGTGTGCCTTAAAGTATGTTTGGAACCGGATGAATGGATTAAAGATAGCGGTTGTTCAAGGCACATGACGGGTAACAAAAGCCTCTTCTCAACATATCACAAATGTGATGGAGGTAATGTTACGTTTGGTAGTAAAGCTAAGAGCAAAATCATCGGAAAAGGTACAATCTCTCATGACTCCCTTTTTATAGATGATGTAGCTCATGTTGATAACTTAGGTTTTAATCTTCTTAGTATTAGTCAACTTTGCCGTAATAAGTATAACGTCCTTTTTAGTGAAAATGGAAGTAAGATACTTAAAGATGGCATAACCATAGCCAAAGGTGTTCTTAAGAACAACGTATATGTCATGAAAATGGATCAAACATCTAAAGACAAACTTTGTCTTACTTCATTAGATGAATCCTCAACTTTATGGCATAGACGTTTAGGACACGCTAATATGAGACTAATTCAAAACCTCTCCTCCAAAGACTTAGTTCGAAACCTACCTAAGTTGAAATACGACCAACACTTTTGTGATGCTTGCAAAGTCGGTAAACAAGTCCATAATAGCCATAAGGCTAAAAACATGGTTTCTACATCTAGGTGTCTAGAACTTTTGCATATGGATTTATTTGGTCCATCCGCTATACAAAGTTATGGAGGCAACTTCTACACTTTGGTTATAGTAGATGATTATTCAAGGTTTACTTGGACAAGATTTTTGAAAAGTAAAAATGAAGCTTTTGAAAAATTTGAGATTCTAAGTAAGAAAATTCAAAATCAAGTAGGGTCTAATATTGTGTCTATTAGAACGGATCACGGTCGTGAATTTGATAATGAATTTCAATTTGGAAACTTTTGTGACAAAAATGGTATTACTCATAACTTTTCGGCTCCACGTACTCCTCAATCTAATGGTGTAGTAGAACGTAAAAACCGGACTTTGCAAGAGATGAGTAGAACAATGCTTAACGAACAAAACATTCCACAAAAGTTTTGGTGTAACGCCGTTGACACATCAACGTACATTCTAAATCGAGTCTTAATTAGACCATTTTTAAACAAAACCCCTTATGAACTATATAAAGGTAAAAAGCCTACATTAGGATACTTTAGAGTGTTTGGAAGTAAATGCTTTATTCTTAACACCAAGGATTATCTCACCAAATTTGACCCAAAGTCTTATGAAGGTGTATTTCTTGGATATTCACAAAATAGTAAGGCTTACATTGTTTTAAACAAAGAAACCTTAAGAGTCGAGGAATCGTTGAACGTAACATTTGACGAGAGTCCACCTCCCTCTAAGACATCACCTTTGGTAGATGATGACTTAGTTGAAAGTCAAGCTATGGAAAATCAAGTCACCATAGAAAATGACAAGGAAGAAGAACCACTAAACAAAGAAATTGTTAATGTTAAAGAATCCAAAAGTCATCCATTAGATAATGTCATAGGTAAAATTAACGAGAGAACGTTAAGGTCTAAAGCCCAAAATGAAAGTAACTACTTTTGTTTCGTGTCAACCATTGAACCCAAAAACATAAACGAAGCCATTAAAGATGAGTCATGGGTAATAGCCATGCAAGAAGAGTTAAACCAATTTGTTAGAAATGATGTGTGGACATTAGTTCCTCAACCTAAGAGTCAAACTATAATTGGTACAAAATGGGTTTTTCGAAATAAAATGGATGAAAATGGTGTTGTGTCTAGAAACAAAGCTAGGCTAGTGGCACAAGGATATAACCAACAAGAAGGCATTGACTACGATGAAACTTTTGCTCCGGTAGCTAGGCTCGAGTCAATTAGAATCTTACTTGCATATGCATGTGCACACAACTTTAAACTTTTTCAAATGGACGTCAAAAGTGCATTCTTAAACGGTTTCATAAATGAAGAAGTATATGTTGCTCAACCACCGGGCTTCATTGATTTTGAAAAACCTAATCATGTCTATAAACTTAAAAAGGCTTTATACGGACTTAAGCAAGCTCCAAAAGCATGGTATGATCGACTCAAAACCTTCCTAGTTGACCATAGGTATATCATGGGCTTAGTTGATAATACTCTCTTCACTAAGAAGAAAGATTCACATATTATCATAGTCCAAATCTATGTTGATGACATTATATTCGGATCAACTTGTCAAGAATTATGCGACGATTTCTCAAAAATCATGCATGACGAGTTTGAAATGAGTATGATGGGAGAACTCAACTTTTTCCTAGGACTCCAAATCAAACAACTAGAAGATGGTATCTTCTTTAACCAATCTAAGTATATTAGGGACATGCTTAGGAAATTTGGATTAGAAGATTCTAAACCAATCAAAACACCCATGTCCACGGAAACTAAACTTATCAAGGATGAGGAAAGTGAATCCGTAGATAGCACTAAATATAGGGGTATGATTGGAAGTCTACTTTACCTAACGGCTAGTAGACCCGACATTATGTTTAGTGTTTGTCTATGTGCTCGTTTTCAAGAAGATCCTAAAGTAATTCATCTTGAAGTCATTAAAAGGATCTTTAGATACATTAAGGGCACTACACACTTAGGATTATGGTATCCCAAAGGAACGGGAATGGACACCATAGTGTATGCCGACTCGGATCATGCCGGTGACTATGTTGATAGAAAAAGTACAAGTGGTACTTGTACTTTTGTTGGACATTGTCTCACCTCATGGTTCTCTAAGAAGCAAACGGCTCTCGCTATCTCAACAATGAAAGCCGAATACGTTTCGGCCGGAAAGGCATGTCAACAAGCTCTTTGGATGAAGCAAGCTCTTGTCGACTACGGAATTCAACTAAACGACATCTCCATCCTTTGCGACAACAAAGGAACCATAGATCTTAGTAAAAATCCCGTCCAACATTCCCGAACCAAACATATCGAAATCCGTCATCATTTTCTTCGTGACAACATCCAAAAAGGAAACATCTCAATCGAGAAAGTTTCTTCCGAAGACAACATAGCCGATATCCTCACAAAACCCCTCAAACGAGAACCATTCAACCTTCTTAGGCTAGGCTTAGGACTCATGGAACCTACATTGTAGTTCTAAACATTAGACAAAAATCAAAACAAACCATCTAGCCTTTTTCTCAGCAGACCCGGCGGAACCCTCAGCCCAAACGGGCGGAACCTTCTCTTTGGTTCCGCCGTTTCCGCCGGTCTGCAGATTGTCCAATAGTTTATATTAAACCAAACACCCTTTTTCACCCATCATTTACAAACTGCCACTATTCACTCATCCTCACCCACGAATTTTTGATCTTGAAACCATCCTCATTGCTCTCAAATCATCATTGTAAGTATACTAAACATAATTACATTCCTGATCTGAGTCTAGGAATTCTATTTTTGCACAAAAAAAAAAAAAACTTGGGGTTATGCATTAACTTGAGAAATTAATGTAGAAACTTAGGTGTTAAACAAAACTAATCATGTTTCCCATAGTTAGGAATTGCATTCTCATTAACTATTAACATGTTTACTAAAACACCCCATGTCAAATTCTTGCAAAAATTTCTCACAAATAGGACAAATATATTTTCGTCTCACATTGTGAATACAAAATCAAAACGTTATGTTTTAAACCTCACTTGCATAATGTCTCTTGAATGCTAAAGGGAATACATAACCAATATGTATTTTCGGGTACATTCAAACGAAGCTACATTGAACTAGGAGCGTTTGGGTTATCTTTTGTTTTACTACAAAGCTTGCACTATAAAAACGTTTTGAGCATCAAAATGAGTCAAGATAACCGCACCTCCACAAGGTTTTCATATAGGCACACACTAGAAAATATACATTGCAATAGTCGGTAACATAGACTAAAATGTGATATTTTATTTTTCTAGGAATCATCATGCCTCCCGTGACTCATTACGATCACAAAGACACCCTTAAGTACCTCCCTAAACACCACAAAACCAAAGGCCTTACCGAAAACCAAATCAACATCTTCAAAGCTCTTGAAAAGAGATATGTCCATGAGGGTAGAACCATTGACCCATCCTTCATAGCCGGCACAAACCTACCCGCCGAATTTGCGGCCATCAACTTTGAGTGTCTCTTAGAGATCAACGAGTCTATTTGTCCTAGGTTCATTCTAGAGTTCTATGCTTCCATCCACCTCTCCTCCGATGATTATGGACGTATGTCTATAAATTTCTCGGCTAGTGGTCATGACTACTCCTTCACCCTAGATGAGTTTGCTCAAATCCTAGGTGTCCCAAACCGTGGTACTTGCATCTACACCGACAAGCATACCCTCTCAACTCTTGACACACTCATTGACCGTATCCATCCTTATGATACACCTCTTGTGTCAAAAGATGTACTCCGTGACCACCTCTTCATTAGGACCACCACCACTAGGAGAACCCGCTCGGGTAATGAGGTCAACAAGGATCCATATGGTATGGAACTCAATGAACTCAAGCCCCAATTCGAGAAATGGGAGGAAGTCCTTAGAGCCAATGTCATTAGCACCCTAGGAAACCGGGATCACATCAATGTTTGCCTTTGCTACATGCTCTACTCCTTGTCCGTTAGGCAACCCTTCAACCTTGCCTACTACATGGCCAAAAGGATGGCTGACATTCCCGTGCAAGGCACGACGGCTATGCCGTATGGAATGCTCTTGACCCGTCTCTTTAGGTTCATCTCCCCAATTCCTCCAACTCCTAGAGGTCTTCGCCTAGACTACTCTCTCATTCCACACACATTTGTCCCACTTAGTGATAGGAGAGTCTACAAAACCCAAGGCAAACGCCCTCATCCTCCTACCTCATCATCATCATCCTCAATGAGTGAAGATGAGACTTTGCCCAACTCTAGGCTTCCACCTCTAGAATACCTTTCACAACTTCCAACCATTCCTAATGAGTCGGCGGAGTTCAAGCAAACGAAGGGGATGTTCAAGAACATCGGGAGGTTCCTTGGCAAGCTCAAGAAGAAGATGGACCGTCAATGAGAGCGGGTGTGTAGGAGTGTTTGGCAATAGGTGTTATGTGAACTATTTGGTCGTTTGAACAATGTTTGTTATGGATTTATGTGTTGGTAGGTTATTTGGTACAATTTGGAACATGTATGAACTAACGTTGATGCAGGATGACAACATTTAGCATGTTGTCAAATTTTCAAGTTTATGAAAATTTCACTATATATAGTGAAATTCGCTAGCCCCCGGTCAAAGTCCAACCATATGCATGTTTACATGTCCAATTTTTGCATTTCCTAACCAGATATGAATTATATTTTTAGTTTTAGGAGTTTTCGGAAAATTTGAAAATCGTCTTGCGGGTCAAAACGGTGGACTGCCTCATTTTTTGGGTCTGGCGGAACTGGCGGAACCCTCACAAAGGTTCCGCCAGTGCAATTTTCTGGGTACCCCAGATTTGGCCCAACGGAACCGGCGGCACCCTCAAATGGGTTCCGCCCGTGTAATCCGAGGGTTCCGCCGATTCACCTGAGAATTTTTTTTAATCCATTTTCAAATTTTAAAAACCCAAACTTCCCAAAATCAACCTTGTTTGTTAGAAACTCATTTCTTGTTAGTTTATAACATCATTAGGAGTCTTCTAAGAGCCTAAAACCAATAGTACTTACTTTCCCGCCAAAAACCAAATTAAACCATAACCACCTCAAGGAACCCTCACACATAAAGGAAGGAACCCTCCCAAAGGATCCTTCCAATCCGTGAATCATATTACCCCAACCAATTTGACAAGACAACTAGGCATTTAGTGCAAATCTTTGTCTTCTTACTCCATCTCCTTCATTGGATTGACTTCCAAATGATGTGACAACCTTCATTACTCACCCAAATCATTAGAAACCTCAAAATTTCTATGGCCAAACATCAAATCCAAACACTACCTCCAACATTTCTTCCACCCTATAAATTTAAACCATTTTAGAACACCTCAAATCACACCATCACCATCAAAATCTCTTGTCTTAAGATCCTAAACCACATCCTTGACAATGACAAAGTCAACAATCACCTCTCAACCACCTCGACCCATTCGGAAAACCGCCCGAATTAGTGTCAAACCGCTATGGTCAAACCAAACCATCAACCTAAGCTCCTCATCTTCGGATGAATTCTCTTCACCCATAAAAAGTGAACACTTTTTAAACCTTGCATCCCCAACTCCATCACCCAAGGGAGCAAATGAACTCACAACTCCACCACCAACAAAATCACCCATAGACCCAACTCCACCAAGTGCACCAATCCAAACATCCAAAACCCCATCACCATCAACACTACCTCAACTTGAACCAATGGAGTTATTTGGGTCTCCTCCAACATCACCACATCCATTTGTCCAAGATCTCAATGATCTTCCACCTAGATCAACAAATCCACCACCTTTGACAAATGAAAAACCAAGCCCATTGTTTGACCACAATGAGCCTTTTGATCAAAATCCACCACCACAACAAGCCTTCAACCAACCTAAACCATTGTTATTTCACCCTATTTTCAAGGATATTCATGGTCCTCTATATGGAGAACCCAACTTTGAAAATCTTGATCACCCAAGTCCACCACATTCACAACCCCAACTCTTTGAGTCTTTTCTTCCTTCTTATGACGAAATTCAAAGAATGGTTGAAAACCACCTCCACCAAGCAATGGACTTGCAAACCACATTGCTTGAATCCATTTCAAACCCCTCCTCCAACCAAGAAACCAACCTACCTCCACCACCATCATCAAATGACCCACTTCCACCCACTCATCACCATACTTGCTCACAATGTGAGCAAATGGTCAAATTAGGTGAGGACATCAAAACATTCCTTCGCCAATTTCAAAATGAGACCCGCTTCGCCACACAACACATCCTAGAACGTTTGGATGCCCTTTCCCATCCAAACCAATCCTAGAGCACTTTTGGAGGCCTTTTGCCCCATTTTAGGAAGTATTGAAAGTCTTCTACTTATAGAAGTAGGATTTTATTTTTATCTTATTTCTTGGTTATTTTTAACTTTTATTTTTATTTTTAGAAGTAGGAGTGTAATTTCATCTCTTGTCTTTTGACCTTTAGAAAGTCAAAATTTTACTTGAAATGATATCTTCTACTACTACCTTATTTTCATTAATGGTTAATCATATATGAGTTGTGATTGTGGTTGATTACATTCTCATAATATGTGGTGAGTACATGCTTGTTTATGTATCGTTATCACCATCTAACCATTTTTTTGTAGGTTCAAAATCCATGTTTCCCATCTTGGCACTCCTATTAGGGGGAGTATTGACCAAGGGGGAGCAAGTGCATTGTTCCGCTACGCTACTCTTCTTTTTGTTTCGACAAAAGGGGGAGAAACATATCTAAACTTAGTAACTTAAAATGATTTTCATCAATTAAGTAAAACAAGTTTGATATAACATTTTTTTAAGCTTTAACACTAAAATTTATTAGTTACTTAAAAACAAAGTTTATGTTTTGTCATCAACAAAAATGGGGAGATTGTTAATACAAATATCGCCTAAAAACGTTATTTATATTTTACGATCTTTGTTAAGTTTTGTTAATGACAAAGTGTAAACTTTTGTTTTTAATAAAACATGATTTTAGTTTTAAAGTCTTGCATAACTAGATTTTTGCTACATTTACATTTCATATAAAACACAACATTTTTCATATTTCTTAAAATAGAAATGTCACATCCCATTTATGGTAAGTTTTGTCATCATACATTTATGGAAAGATTGTGTGGTTGACTAAACATAGATCTCTTACACAAGGTTTGTGTGTTTGACTCTCCATAGGTTTCTTACACAAGTTTTGTGTTTGACCAAGTATTTATGTGATGTGACTTTGGATGGTTTGGCAAGTTATGGCAAAACATACTGTCAGACCTGGCGGAACCCTCGTGGTACACGGGCGGAACCCTTCTGAGGGTTCCGCCATATCCGCCAGGCTTGATGGTTGTTTTGCTATAAATACCAAACCATTTGCTAGCATTTTTCTTTTATCACTTCTCATCATATTTTGCACATACATTCATATCTTTCATCTAACCCTTTAACATCTCATTGTTGTGAAGATTCTTTTGTAGCAAAGAAGTTCACAAGTACATATAAAGTTACAAGTATTCAACTCAACGTTGCAAGACTTGTTAGCTTAGCATCGTGTAGACTTTGTGTAGTTTACACTTCATTTGATTGTGTGTTATAAGTTGTGATCGGTTAGTATTTTAGGCCTTAAAATACATAGTGTGACGGGAGTGGTTGTACCCTTGTAAAAGAACCAAACGGGAGTGGTTGTACCCTTGGTAAAGAACTCGACATCTAGCTTAGTGTCGGTAAACTTGTAAGCGACGTGTAAGGTTTTCTCCGCCGGATAAAGGAGCTTGTTGACTAGTGAAAGAAACTCTCGAGTTGGATACTCGGGGCGTGGACGTAGGGCAAGGAAAATAGAGTTCCTTGTAGCCGAACCACGATAAACAATCGTGTTATGGTTTGATCGTTTCTTTCCTTATACTTGCATATTGTGTATTGTCTTTATGTTCATATCTTTGATTTAACGGAAAGTTTCAAAAGATAATTAAACTAAAAACGGGTAAACTATTCAACCCCCCTTCTAGTTTTCCACAATTGGCATCAAGAGCTACGTTACTCAAGCTTTTAAAATATATTGTGTTTTAAAACTTGAAACGATCCATGGATTTTGAAAATTACAAAGAAGGGCAATCTATGCAAAGACCACCACTTTTTGAAGCAAATGGTTTTATCTATTGGAAAAACCGATTTGAAACTTACGTGAAATCTAAAGATATAGATTTATGGTTTATAATTGTTGATGGTGATAATATAGTTACAAACACTAAAGATGAAGATCAAAAGAAATTGATTGCTAAGAATAATGAAGCTAAAATGATGTTATATAATGCTTTGCCTAAGAAAGAATATGAAAGAGTCTTTATGTGTAAAACCGCTAAAGAAATTTGGCAATCTTTAATAGTCACTCATCAAGGAAACTCACAAGTTAAGGATAACAAAATTGATCTTCTCATTCAACAATATGAACAATTTGTTATTCCCGAAGATGAAAGTATTGATAGTGCATTTGCTAGGTTTAACACTATTATTACTTCACTTAAAGCACTTGATGAATCTTTTTGTAGCAAGAATTTTGTCAGGAAATTCCTTAGAGCACTCCATCCGAAGTGGAGAGCAAAAGTGACGGCAATTGAAGAATCCAAGGATCTTTCAAGCATGTCACTTGATGAGCTAATTGGAAACCTCAAAGTTCATGAAATGGTAATGGAAAAAGATTCGGAAATAGTTAAAGGCAAGAAGGAAAAAGTCAAGTCTATTGCCTTGAAAGCTAGAGTCCAATCAAGTGATGATGAAGAATCTAGTTCCGATAGTGATGATGAAGAATATGCCATGGCCGTTAGAGACTTCAAGAAGTTCTTTCGTAGACGAGGGAAATTTGTAAGGCAACCTAAAGATGACAAGAAAACCTTCCGAAAAGATCGTGATGATAAGAAAGGAAGAGTTGAAAGGAAATGCTATAGGTGTGGAGACACAAGTCATCTAATAGGAGAATGCCCAAAACCGCCCAAAGGCAAATCACAACAAGCTTTTGTAAGTGGCACTTGGAGTGACTATGAAGAAGATGACGATGAGCCAAAAAATGATGATGTTGCTCTCATGGCTCATGACTCAAATGAGGTACTCTCGGACTCATCTTATTCGTCTATTGATGATGACACCTTACAAAAAGAATATAACAAACTTTGTGAACTAAGCCTAAAAATCATAAACAAAAATAAATTTTTGAAAACTAAAAAGGAGTTTTTGGAAAATGAAGTTTATGAGTTAAAAGAAAAGGCTAAAAGATTAGAAAAGAGTAAAAGTGTTGACACATTGTGTAAATCATGTGAAGAGCTTAAACTCGAAATTGAGAAACTAAAAGTTACTCAAGATGATCTAATAAAACAAACCACAAAGTTTAAGAAGTTTGATAAAAGCATTTCTTGTGCGGATGAAATTATGAAGCTTCAAAAATCACCATTTGATAAAACAGGTCTAGGCTTCATGAAATTAGAAACTTCGAAAGAACAAACGAAACAAGAAAATAAAACACAAGAAACTAGCAAAATTGCTACAGCAACCCGCGGAACAGGCGGAACCCAAAACAAGGTTCCGCCCGTTGAACCCAAAGGTTCCGCCAGGTCTGCAGTAGCAAAAACAGCTTCCACATCAAACCGTTCAAAATTTGTTAAAGTCACATATAAAAATGAAACAAAACCTGCTGTTAAAACTGGAGTAGGACTTGATAAAAATGAATTTAGAACTAAAACCACTCAACCAAAACCTAAGACACCTTTTCCCAAACGCCCCTTTCCAAAAAGCAACTACAACCCACGACCAAACTACCAACATGTTTGGAACCAAAACACTCCTGGACATTACCAAACTCCAAATTACATGTCATGGAATCCTTATGCTCTATTTTCATACTTAAGTCAAGTTAATGGCTTGCTTAACCAAAATGGACCCATGAGAAATTGGGGACCAAATGTTTGAGTGTTTTTCATAAAATAGGTGTGCCTTAAAGTATGTTTGGAACCGGATGAATGGATTAAAGATAGCGGTTGTTCAAGGCACATGACGGGTAACAAAAGCCTCTTCTCAACATATCACAAATGTGATGGAGGTAATGTTACGTTTGGTAGTAAAGCTAAGAGCAAAATCATCGGAAAAGGTACAATCTCTCATGACTCCCTTTTTATAGATGATGTAGCTCATGTTGATAACTTAGGTTTTAATCTTCTTAGTATTAGTCAACTTTGCCGTAATAAGTATAACGTCCTTTTTAGTGAAAATGGAAGTAAGATACTTAAAGATGGCATAACCATAGCCAAAGGTGTTCTTAAGAACAACGTATATGTCATGAAAATGGATCAAACATCTAAAGACAAACTTTGTCTTACTTCATTAGATGAATCCTCAACTTTATGGCATAGACGTTTAGGACACGCTAATATGAGACTAATTCAAAACCTCTCCTCCAAAGACTTAGTTCGAAACCTACCTAAGTTGAAATACGACCAACACTTTTGTGATGCTTGCAAAGTCGGTAAACAAGTCCATAATAGCCATAAGGCTAAAAATATGGTTTCTACATCTAGGTGTCTAGAACTTTTGCATATGGATTTGTTTGGTCCATCCGCTATACAAAGTTATGGAGGCAACTTCTACACTTTGGTAATAGTAGATGATTATTCAAGATATACTTGGACAAAATTTTTGAAAAGTAAAAATGAAGCTTTTGAAAAATTTGAGATTCTAAGTAAGAAAATTCAAAATCAAGTAGGGTCTAATATTGTGTCTATTAGAACGGATCACGGTCGTGAATTTGATAATGAATTTCAATTTGGAAACTTTTGTGATAAAAATGGTATTACTCATAACTTTTCGGCTCCACGTACTCCTCAATCTAATGGTGTAGTAGAACGTAAAAACCGGACTTTGCAAGAGATGAGTAGAACAATGCTTAACGAACAAAACATTCCACAAAAGTTTTGGTGTAACGCCGTTGACACATCAACGTACATTCTTAATCGAGTCTTAATTAGACCATTTTTAAACAAAACTCCTTATGAACTATATAAAGGTAAAAAGCCTACATTAGGATACTTTAGAGTGTTTGGGAGTAAATGCTTTATTCTTAACACCAAGGATTATCTCACCAAATTTGACCCAAAGTCTTATGAAGGTGTATTTCTTGGATATTCACAAAATAGTAAGGCTTACATTGTTTTAAACAAAGAAACCTTAAGAGTCGAGGAATCGTTGAACGTAACATTTGACGAGAGTCCACCTCCCTCTAAGACATCACCTTTGGTAGATGATGACTTAGTTGAAAGTCAAGCTATGGAAAATCAAATCACCATAGAAAATGACAAGGAAGAAGAACCACCAAACAAAGAAATTTTTAATGTTAAAGAGTCCAAAAGTCATCCATTGGATAATGTCATAGGTAAAATTAACGAGAGAACGTTAAGGTCTAAAGCCCAAAATGAAAGTAATTACTTTTGTTTCGTGTCAACCATTGAACCTAAAAACATTAACGAAGCCATTAAGGATGAGTCATGGGTAATAGACATGCAAGAAGAGTTAAACCAATTTGTTAGGAATGATGTGTGGACATTAGTTCCTCAACCTAAGAGTCAAACTATAATTGGTACAAAATGGGTTTTTCAAAATAAAATGGATGAAAATGGTGTTGTGTATGGTGTTGTGTCTAGAAACAAAGCTAGGCTAGTGGCACAAGGATATAACCAACAAGAAGGCATTGACTACGATGAAACTTTTGCTCCGGTAGCTAGGCTCGAGTCAATTAGAATCTTACTTGCATACGCATGTGCACATAACTTTAAACTTTTTCAAATGGACGTCAAAAGTGCATTCTTAAACGGTTTCATAAATGAAGAAGTATATGTTGCTCAACCGCCGGGCTTCATTGATTTTGAAAAACCTAGGATTAGGATGCATAATTAACACTAGAAACTAATAATTACAAACCCCCTTGTCAAAAATTTTTGAAAAATTTCATACACTCCTTTTCAAAAAATTTCGTAAACACATTGTTGAATAATGCTATAAAAACTTGTTAAAACTAATCATATTATGTTTTCATGACATGTAAAACATGAAACTATATTTTTCGACTAAGTAAAAATACTTTTGTATACGATAAGAGGGTGTTTGGATTATGTCCAAATAATGTCGAAATTAAGTCATTGTAACTTTTATAAAACGTTGTCAAGATTATAAACCTAAAACTAGTAATTTGGAGTTGTCAAGATATATAATTCATATATATATTGGCATACTAGTAGTGTAAGTGTCTAGTTAAGGAAGCGTTTGGTTTAGTAAGAAAAATGGTATTTTTGAGTCAAAATATAAACCATCTTTTTCGAAAACAAATCACATGCATAAGAAACTCGTAAGAAATGGCTAGTTTTACAACCTAATGTAAATCTAGTAAATTTCATGATATATTAAGATGTTTAAAAGGGCGTTTGGATTAGTCCATAACTACTTGCTAAACGTCGTAAAATATATCTAGAACGAGTTAAAAATAAAAATAAGGAACATAGTAAACTACTTCTTAGGATTAAAGTCTTAGAGTCGAAGTATGTTTACATTCCAACATACGTCTTAACAATATATACATCTTTATTCTTCTTTATATTTATTTTGGTCTTGTTGTATTGTTGTTGTGTTTAGGTGAAAATGCCAAAAGCGACTACCGAAGATCTTTCCCAAACCAAAAATTACATTCCAAAAGTCTCCCAACTCCCTACTACATCTCCTTCCATTGGACATCTATATCGTCAAATTGAGGATAGAAATGTTCATGAGGGACGTGTAGTAGATCGTGCTTATTCCCAATCCGACTACATCGATCGCTTGTTTACAAGCATCAACTTCAATTGTCTCTTTGAAATCAATGAACCCATTGTCCCTCGTTTCATAGTCGACTTCTATAGCCAAGTCACGGTTCAAACCGATGATCTTGGTTTCATCACCATCTCTTTCATGATCCAACACGAATTCATTACCTTAACCCTTGATCAATTCGGTCAAATCCTCCAAATTCCTTTCAGAGGTCAAGCCGTTTTCACAAACGAGTGGGACCTCGAATCTCTTCATCGTTGTCGACCAACCTTTGGTCCATATCTTTCCGACATTCCTCATCCCGACGAAATTCGTCAAATCCTTGGGTTGCAGCGTGCCACTACCACCCGAAAAATAAAATCCAAAAATGTCGAAATCTCTTCAAATCAAATTCTTCTGAAAGAATTAGGCCCCAACATGAAGCGTTGGGAAGAACTCATTCGAGAGAATGCGTTCGGTACCGGAGGCCATCGGGACCATCTCCCGGCGTGCCTTGCTCATATGTTGTATTGTATCGTTGTTGAGCAACCATACAATTTGGCCTACTTCTTTATCAAACGAATTGAGTGCGCAAGGAAAACTCCAAAATCCAATCTCCCATATGGAATGTTCCTCACTCGTCTCTATCGTCATGTTATCGAGCACTACCCCGATCTTGACGATAGCATCTATGAGTCCATCTATCCCACCTTGCGTCCTCTCGCTCTAAAACAAACTCGACGAACTCGAAGTGACAAGGGAAAATCTCGTCGTCATAGCTTTCACGGTTCATCTTCTCGACAAGACGATGACGATGAGGAGGAAAACACCCATGGTGCCAGTACCCCTTCGTTCACCGAGTTCGTTGACAATTTAGAGGATCTCGACTATCCCGTGTATACAACTCCATCTCCTAGTGATCAAACCAACGAAGTACTTCATGAAAGAACAACCGAGGTGCTTAGACGACAAAAGAGTTTGCATGAAGAAGTTAGAGGTGGCTTCAAATCCATTGGGAAGACGTTGAAGGGTATCTTCGGGAAGAAAAGGAGATGATGGAGATTTGCTTATGATTGTTGAACAATATTTATTTTTATGACATTTGATTATGGATATTTATGTGCTAGTTGTCCGATTCATATTCGGAAGTACTTGTAATTCTCTTGGATAATTGTTTGGATGTTTGCTTAGGATGATAACTTGCTTAATTACGTTTAATATATGCTTATGATTGCATGTTTTATCACTTAATCTATATATATGCTTGCATGCTTAGCTTATGTGTGTGTGTATATATATATATATATATATATAGGGGATATCTTAGCTACAATTATTGTAGCTAATTGGCTACAATCCTCATCAAAAATACATACAAAATTACTCAGGGACCCACAGAATAGTATTCAGGGACCCACAGAATGACTTAGGGACCCACATTTTTAGCAACAAATTGTAGCCAATTAGCTACAACAAATTGTAGCTAATATATTCCCATATATATATATATATATATATATATATATATATATATATATATATATATATATATATATATATATATATATATATATATATATATATATATATATATATATATATAACATGTATGCTTTCTAATAGACCAAAACCAATGTGAAATGTCCAAATACAGCTTGCTGCAAACACAAAACAGAATATAACGTTTTTCCAGAAAAATTTTGAAAATTTTTGTTTTCTGGGTCGTCAGATGGACGGCCCCCTTAAATTTAAGGGGATCGGCCTGTATTTAAGGGGGCCGGCCACCCATACAGTAATTTTTACTGTTTTCTTTTGCATCTTGTGATTCCTTTTGCTAGTCTAAGCTACCATTTCCCTTTAAAACTAAACTGATTTTGGAATCTAACCATCTATTTTCAAATTAATTCCATT
>LBNU01016609.1:8000-62820 GCA_014162995.1 Artemisia annua | reverse complement strand
AAATAAACAAGCGTTAATACATCTCATGATCAAAGGGGTATTTAATTAATTATTACAAAGTTTATTTTAATTATATAAACATATTATATATTTTTGAAAAACACTTTTGGTAATAAAGAAAAATGTTTTAATCATACTAAATATATGAATTCAAATTTTTAACCAAAATCAGTTAGTTTTTCACCAAATAAACTTTCCCCACTAAATGACAGAGTTTCTGGCCGTTACAGCTGGGCGGCCCCCTTAATTATAAGGGGCGGCCCCCTTAATTTTAAGGGGGCCGGCCACGAATTAAGGGGGCCGGCCACGCTCCTCTGTCAGAATCTGTCAGAAATTTTCTCCTATAAATACCACCTTAAATCTGGTATTTTTCCTAACCTTTTGCACGAAAATTTCAGATCTAAATCTCTCTAAACATCTTCCAAAACCCTTTGATCATTAGATTACTAATCCTTGTTTCAAGTGACTCAATCCCTTCTCATCCATCCTCATCCAAAGTGCAAAAGAAGAATACTCCTTCAACAACAAAGTTCAAGAAGTATTGTAGAGTAGTTGTGTATATTGTGTATATTATTTGTGAAGTTGTGTTGCGCTTGTAATAAGTAGTTTAGGAGAAGTAGAAGTTGTGTATGGAGAAGAAGTTGTGTAGTAGTGAAGTTGTGTGAAGTTGTAAAGAATGTGTGGTGTGTATAAGTAGTGTAGAAGTTGTGAAGAAGTCGTGAGATTGGTTCTAGCTAGGATTAGAACCCGGCATCTAGCTTTGTGTCGTTAAGCCGGTGTAAGCGAAAGTTGTGTAAGGTTTCTCCGCCACAAGGGAGTTTGTTGACATAGTGACGAAAACTCTCGAGTAGGTGACTCGGGGAGTGAAGTAGGAACAAGGAAGGTGACCTTGTAGCCGAACCACTATAAATCCTTGTGTTGTGGTTTGATCTTTCTAACTCTTTTCATTTATTACTTATTTACTTATACCATATTAGCTTAGTTAGTAAATATATAATTTTTCATATAGTGCAAGTATTGAAATCACATAAACTAGAATCGAAGTTTTTAAAACAAACTTGTTTTTATAAATTTTAAAACGGACGTANTCGTATGGTTATAAGACGAGTCCAATAAGTGTCCAATGGGCCTTGAAAGCCCACGACATAGAAGATAGGGAAGGAAGGGAGTGTTGCCCTATCCTCTTCCTATAAATAGGACATCATATCTCATTGTAATATTGTTGGTTAATTTCATATCTTAAGGAAACTCTTGTTCTTTCATCTTTCATATTGATCTTAATCAACGAAGTCTATTTCTCATCTCATTTCTTTCATTTGAATACTTGTGTTTACTAATATGGTGACCTAACAGACCAAATATGTAATTTCTCCAAACTTCACACCCAAGGACCATTTGTGATAACTTTTACTTTCCAAGGACCATAAAAGACTTTTTCATTCAAAAATATTTGCTCAGGGGCCATTTCTGCCAATTTTGAAACTTGAAGGACTAAATGTGTAATTTTTGCAAACTTGCCACCAAAGGACTAAATATGATTATTTGTGATTTCAAAAGGACCTTTGGTGACTTTTTATTCAAAATTAATGCTCATGGACTAGATTTGACAAGTTTTGAAAGTTGAGGGACTGAAACTGCCAATTATGCAAACTTTGTTCGTTTTTCATTTGTTTTTGATCTTTTTGCATCTGAAACATATAAAACACACTTTTGTGATATTTTCATTATTTTGATGCATATTTGGGTGTTTTTGGATATTTTGGCAGTGCAGATGATACAAAAATGATGAGTATTTACACACTCATCATTGGACATCGGCGACGGTCTTATATTCGCGCACCTTATACCCATTGTTTGTCTGTTACAATATCGAAATACTAATTCGTTGACAAATGGTATTATTACAGGTGTAGCTGAACACCAGCACACCGCTTTCCAGAATTCGGACGCTGATTGCATACGTTCTGTTCCACAAGGTTAGCTGATCACTTATTTTATACATTATTTTCATATTGTATTGCAATTGTTTATATTAACCACCGTTTGTTTATGTCGTATATATTTTTTTTGAAAGGCGATTATGTCATAGATATTAATCTGTCATATATTAATCTGAGCATCTACAGCGTTTTTTTAAATTTTTTCCAGGCCCTCCAATGGCCTACACTTGGGAAACTACTGCAGACTCTTTTTTGGTATGGCGAGAGACTAAAAGCATCCAACGGTAGATTTCCACACTACCATCGGTGCTGCTGATGAAGGTGTGTCACTTTACCTATGCAGTGTCGTAAACAGTTTAGCAGTTTTATAGTGGAACTGCATAGGATCAAGTTCACATTCACTGAGTTGCCGCCACTAAACTACTTCCATTAAAAGGTGCACATTTTCGATAAACAAATGCATTGTATCTTATAAAAGCTGCATATGTATTTGCAAAGAACTTTGCATGACTTGAAAACAATATTCTTTTAACCTTATTACTTATGAAAACAATTTACAATTACAAGTAAAGGTAGGCAGCTGCCGAATGGTCGGTATGAGTGGGTAATGTAAATGTCCAACGTGGGTCGGGTCTAAGAAGGTTGAAACAGGTTCAAAAACTTCAATTATGTAATATCTTTTGATTATGTCAAATAAGTTTGCAAATATTTAGTTATAAGAAGATAACCTGAAAAAAAATAACCTGAAAAGAAAAAACCAATCTCATTGATGCATTATATTGTATTCAATGGATGAGTGCTATAATGAATTATTGCTTTCCCTTTGGTTTTGGTTTTCCAGTTTTAATAAATACATGCTTTCTTTGTTGCACCGGCTTCTAACTTGATTTTCATTTTATTTGGCCTTTGGTATTTACGAATAATTGTTTTGCGATGCTTTTGTTCCTAAATATGATTACTTATAAACTCTTAGTAGTTGTTCTTGCGTTGCCTTTCTTGATCGGTCTCATTAATATTTGTGTTGCTTTTTGTAACTATGAAACAAATACCAAAATCTACTTTCCAAACTATTTGTACCCATTTGCCTCAAAACCCAAAAACAAACACCGGTGGCAATGCACACCGACCGGTCAACTGTGACACACAAAATCACATTACACAGAATCGTCGTGGTCCTGAGTTTGTTGCACCATCGTGTTCCAACGTTCCTGGTGCTCCTCTTCCCAGAATAAATGATAGTTTACCTCGAGGTTAGTTCACTTTAAATTGAATGTGCGATTTTGATGGATGGTGTTTGCACCATGCAACAGGTAATCATCCTTATGCAGCTTATTAATTTCTGCAGGTAGTAATGTAGAACAACAGAATTGGAATGTTACAAACCACCACTTGGATACTCAGTATGGTGGTGGCCTGCCTCAATCACAGGCACCACTAGGTAACGTTTTTTGCCCGATACGCAGAAGGCAAAGCAATTTACTTGGAGCCTTAGGTAGATGTTTTTTCAATGGTGTCTATTTTCTAACTGAAATTTGTGTTCTTATTTTGCTAATCACAAATGTAGGGAGCAATACTGCAATGACCTCTGAAAATGCACAAAAACCTCCAACAAAAAACTATGTAAATGAGCGTCATCCATAAGCTAATTTGCAAGGTGATCCACAAAAATGTGTTGCTGCAAATAATCATGACCATGTTCCTAATGTAACTCAAGGTACACTTTAGCTATACAAAATTCGATTTTTATTGGTGTACTATTATGTTATTGACAAAATCAGTTATGCATGATATTCGTAAAAGAGGTCGTCTAAATAACAAACAGTCTATTCAACAATGTCAACAAACTGGGATATAAGGGTGTTACAACGACTATGTCAGCCATGCTCTGCCAGCCACCATAGGTCAACAAGCCTCTTATCATGGTCAAGAGTTCAGCTATCATGCACCACCAGGTAAATTTATAATTTTTTTACAAATAATTTAAAGGTTGAACTAACACCAAATTTTGTTATCTCATATTTATGGCCTAAGTTAATTACATGCATAGTCATATTACCATTTAACAATGGTTTGTCCTGACAGGAGGTGCCAACTGTTTCGAACAAACTCGCAAAAGAAGCAGACCACCAAATGAGCCTGCCAAAAGACGCGTGGAATGCCGCCGTCCTGCAGTTGACCGACGGCCTAATTTAGATAGCAGTGTTCATGGTGATGCTCAAGGATCAGCCTCTAATGCGACGAAAGGATGTTAACCGTAAATTCGAAAAAGAGGCAGGCCAACAAATGAGTCTACATCAACGTGTGTGCAACGCCGTTGTCCCACACCTAATACACAGCCTGATTCAACCTCTGCTTTTCATAATCCTGCCGAAGGATCAACCTCTCATGCACCTCAAACATGTGTAAGTCAACGTCGAAAAAGAGGCAGGCCAGCAAATCAGCCCACCACAAGACATATGTATCGAGTTTAAAAGAACTATGTATCGAGTTTAAAAGAACTACTATTGTGACTACTATGGTATGATTTTGCCCATTTCTTTGCATCTTTGTTATGGAATTCAAATTAGTTAATGTATAATTTGTTGTAGTTCATGGTCTGTATGGTTGTGGGTTCCTTTGTTCCGGAATCTGATTCATATTTCATAACCGAGTTTTTGATCTGAAGTGCAGTTTTAAGGGATGAACCTGGTACACCCTTCACAGGAAATCAGCATGTCAATGCCGGACAAATACAACGACAACAAGACCCGCCACGCCGCAACGCAGCCGACCGTCGCCATACTCGTTTTTTTCTAAAAATCAAAATCAACAACACCAAGTTTTTATCTTCTTGAAACAAGAATCATAATAAACTTTAGAACCCAATATAATCATAAACACCTGAAGATCGCAATCATATTTATGCAAAATCCTAGATTTGGTGAAAACACTAAATGAAAAACTAATACAATTACCAATTATAATCTTTCTTTTCTCATATATGCTTTCGCCCACACATAAGATCCACCTTATTTTTCCCACACATATATCAAATCATCAGATCTTATATTTTTTTCCCGTAATTGTTCATTATTCATTGCTTATCTTTGCTTTAGGGGTGAAATCGCAACAAAGTCACATTCAAACTATGCCTAATTGTAACCATTCTCAGTTTACGAGGTCATTATTTGATTATATAAGTCATTTAATCTTTGCATTTCAAGTACACTTACTTTTACGAGAAACCGGATTAGTTCAATTGCGTACATAGATAAACGTACATTTAACTCAAACCGACATTAGACTATGCTCAGTCTACACATTTTATGCATTTTGGGTTCCTTACGATCATATTTTAAAAGTCACATTTCACTTTTTCCATTTTTACGTAAACCTTGCACCTTTTACGTTTTACGCGCATTTAAACTATGTTTTTAGGTATTAACAACATTTAAACTCTCCGATGAACTCACACTCATCTAAACTACTAATATAAGTTATATTAACAATTTTTAATATTTTTATATGTTTTACATTTTACTACTCCCCGATTTTACGTTACGCATCTTAAAAACTTTACGTTTTACATTACCGGGATCAATTTATACCCTCTAAACACAGATATCACAAAACTACTAATCTTTCTTCCCCCACTCACTATAAACGATCAAACCACATGGGTATACATCCATGTGGTTAGTCATATGTTGTGGTGTCATACTTTGTACACTTGGCTCTTTGGTTTTGCATGTGTCTACCATAAAACCCACTAACTCTTTATACACATCCATTTACAGATCAAGATCTTCATCCCTCTTGTTCTTTCCTCTCTATTTTACTGTATAAAACAGCCCACAAACACCATTGTCATCTTTTTTCTTCACATGTTCTTGATCAAGGTTTGAAGGTTCAAGTGTTTCTAGTTAGTTTCTTGGTTTGTTTCCTCCATCAAGTTCTCCATCCTCTTGAGTAATATTGAAAGGTTATAAGAGTTGATCAAGGTGTTTAAGGACTGGTGTTATAAAGTATTTATTGGGTTAAAAGGGATATATAAATTTGGGTAAAAGTGTAGAAGAAAGGGTGCTGATAAGGATTTATTTGATAACTTTTTAAAGGGTCATTTAAGCCCAAAATCATGTTTATATGATCAAATATTGCCTCAAATCGTTTCTTTTTTACATTTTAGGTACTTAGGATGAGAATTCTAGAATTCGGTGCTTTTTGGACGTGTTTGGACGAAAAAGTGAAGAAGACAACAAAGTCGTGAAAAACCATCAGAATGGAAGGTTGACGACGTTACGTTATACAAGGTGACTGTTACACCTCGCCAAGGCGGAAACACGAAGGTGTAACTTCATGGATATCATCACAACACATGGCGTCTAGATAGAGAAATACTACAATGCACATAAATAGAGCAAAGTACAAACACGAAGTGTTGTAACAATACCCCAAAATAAACCAACCAAAACAAAATCCAAAGGTATCTTCAATAGATATGAAAGTACCAAAAGTAAAACATAATCTCATCAGAAACAAATCCAAATATTGTCAAATTCAAACATAATATAAAGTCTTCATAATGCAACTAAGTCTCGCCTAATTGCATCCCCCAATCTTTGCCTTAGAATGCTCACCTGAAAATGATGCTTAAAACGTCAACATAATGTTGGTGAGATTCATAGGTTTACGACACGCACATACACTCTCAAGGCAACCAGTTCACTGTGATCATAAAATATAGCTGGACATACAATTACAGTTATCATATAATTTATCATGTAATCACACAAAATAAGGGCAACCAATGGGACGGAACGTGTCCCCCGCTCCAATATATAGACATCAATTAGGTCGCATGCGCGAGCAACAGGATAAACACCCTCCCAATTGAGTCTCTGATATGCATGCCTGATAATTCCCGATAATCCACAATAATCACAACATATAACCATCACATCATAATAACCATCACATATAGCATACATACGATAACATTGTAAGTCCAAGCTTTCAAACACACATAATCACAGTAACTCAGAATATTTAAGACAAGCATCATCCCCATCCCAAGTTTAAAACGAAGTAAAAAGTATGGGACTATGAACTCACCTTAACTCTGCAGCTTCCAACAAATTACAATCACAATCTAAACAACACACAAATAAATTCACATTACACACGGCCAAGCTAAAAGCTATAACCCATGCAATAATCATATGATGGATGTCTAAGGTTCATATGAACCACCATGGATATCCTAGACTCCATACTAAACACCAACAACCATTAATGCTCACTAAATCCCTTGCACTTATAATCTCAGAAAACGCAGAATTTTAAGGTACATTCACCCACATAAAATAATGACCATACAAGCTTAAAAACTCATACTAAAATTCCCCATGGTCTCTCATAAGCATACAAGGTAATCCCAGAAGCCCATGGTCTAATAACACATACAAATACCCATAAGAAAATCAAACTTGTTAACTATCCAGATTCAGATCTGAACGCACACCAAAAAATTTTGATTTTATAAAAATACGTCCACAACTTTTTATCGCGAATCCTTTTCGTGGGAGTCTAAAATAACCTAAAAATTAACTTTCCCAGAAGGGCTAACCCTAATAACACTTTTTCACCCACTAATCACCATCAAACTTTTACCCAAATTTTGTCCCGGTTTAACAGCTTTGACACCTTATCTTGTAAAAATCAAAAGACTAACTTCCCGACCTCGAAATCAGTCGTGGTTGGACTTTTTGAAAAGCTCTTTCTTTGAACTACAATTTAGAGTTAAAATTCGTGATCTAAATCATCACCATCTATTAAATAACTTCGTATCTTTACAGCCGTAACTTTCTGTCCAAACCCTAACTTGCGAACTAACGTGTTTTACGCTCAATTCGCTTAACCAAACCTCATACCATTACCAATTAATGATCCTAACATGTTTTACATCATAAAATTACAGAATTTTATAAACCGTAACTCCATCATAATTTATATTACACGAATTATAATAATAAAACATTGATTGAATGAAAACTAGTATCAAAATTATACCTTACGCTTGATTTTTGGCTTCAAGAGCAAAACCCTAATTTTTTTTCTTTTTCTCCCCTCTTGGAAATCGACTATTATGCAGAAAAATAGACATGAGAGTCTTAATTTTGTATCTATAATTATTGGTGGATAATTACCTAACTTAGAATTGTAATTGAGCTACAATTAGGTCTCTTCCCTTCCCCTTTTCTCCTTGGCCGGTCGACCCACACCCCCACACACACATTTTTTATTTTTATTTTATCGAATTTCTTTATTACACTCAAAACCCCATACTTTTCTTATTTTATGTATTCCCATATCGAAACCTAACATCTTTCGCGATAAACCTTTAATTTACGATAAACCGGAAAATAATCATTGTCAAAATAAACTTTCCAAAAATAGAATCTCACACACTCTATAAATATATCTCATGAAAACAACATTTTCGTAACTTACCAACGCTCAAATACTTGAACAAAGTCTCGTTACACAAAACCGCAAAACACCAAAGTTACACAATTCACTTCTACACCGCAAAGGTGTTCAAAATGAATTTATCAAAACTCAACACCATTCAAATCATCTCAATAACATTACACGCAAAGGGATTTAGTGCCACATTCCTACTTATTATAACTATACCACACATATCTGACACATATATCACATAAAACACTTAATTCACACCAAACAAAGTTAAACGACTATAGACTATTAGTCAATCTAACCTGCAAAAATCACGGTTGTCACAGTGACGCCGTCACTTGATGATTAGAGCTGAAAAATAATTAACACACGTTGCTTCAGAAAACTTTGAAGAATAACAACCTGACGCCGTCAGGTGTATTTTGGAGTAGGGAGTCACGTTTTAAGATTACAGGAGACGGATCAGAGAGTTTATAAAGGACGACGTCAGACTGAAGCTGACGACGTCAGAGGATAACGCATGACGGCGTTAGAGCAGCGACTTGCACAAGATGAAACCCTAAACACAGCGAGCTGACGGCGTCAGGATCCATAACCTGACACCGTCACAAGTGTAAATATATATATATAGTTTTCATTTTATTTTCATTATTAAGTGTAGCATCTTGTGGCACAAAACCCTAAACGATTTTCAGAGATTTTGTAAAACTTTTTCAGTCTTTTTCATCCATGTTTTATTAAAGATAAGTTATTATTTTAATCATTCAATATGTCTATGTGTTGTTTGATTATTTGATTATCTTTTCTTTGCTTTAACATACTAGCTTAAATTTATTTGGGTTTGCTTAGATCTAATAAAACCTACTTGTTAATTATTGATTTGTTGTCTATTGTTTAGTTGATTGCTTCACATTAGGCTAAGAAAACTGGCTGACTTCTTTTATGTAACTAGCTTGAACGTCTTAGAAAACGTAACGGTAGAGTGCACGATTGGTTTTTATCGTTGTATTTATTGCATGAATTGAGGTTAATGATCATAGAATTTCTTAATAGACTCTAAGGTTTTAGGTGAAACTAATATTCATAGAGCTGGGGAATGTAGCACACCCCCGCGACCGGTATTTTAAGGAATACAACGCTTCAACTTAAAAAAGGACGTGACAATTCAAGAAATCAGTAGGAGATAACTAGGGAGTAGTAAAATCTAAGTAAACACATTTNAAACGATTTTCAGAGATTTTGTAAAACTTTTTCAGTCTTTTTCATCCATGTTTTATTAAAGATAAGTTATTATTTTAATCATTCAATATGTCTATGTGTTGTTTGATTATTTGATTATCTTTTCTTTGCTTTAACATACTAGCTTAAATTTATTTGGGTTTGCTTAGATCTAATAAAACCTACTTGTTAATTATTGATTTGTTGTCTATTGTTTAGTTGATTGCTTCACATTAGGCTAAGAAAACTGGCTGACTTCTTTTATGTAACTAGCTTGAACGTCTTAGAAAACGTAACGGTAGAGTGCACGATTGGTTTTTATCGTTGTATTTATTGCATGAATTGAGGTTAATGATCATAGAATTTCTTAATAGACTCTAAGGTTTTAGGTGAAACTAATATTCATAGAGCTGGGGAATGTAGCACACCCCCGCGACCGGTATTTTAAGGAATACAACGCTTCAACTTAAAAAAGGACGTGACAATTCAAGAAATCAGTAGGAGATAACTAGGGAGTAGTAAAATCTAAGTAAACACATTTGTCTCACCATAAGAGGTCACCACTTTACTTTTATTGTTATTTTAATTTTAGTTTTACACAAAAGTAGTTTTTGGGTTAGTTGGATAGCAACTAATTCCGCCCATCACTTCAAAAACCGAGATTTTAATTGCTTTCTAAAAAATATAAAAACACAAAAAGAATCATCCCTCACCTCTAGACTTATCTCGACATACACTTCAACCTAATGAAACTATTCCCCTAGAGAACGATCAATCCTCCAGATTTACCTATACTACACTACAACGGTCAGGTACACTGCCTGAAGGATTGCAGGCTTCTCAAGATCCCTTGAGAAGTAAAACCTTTTGCGAAAGGTCTTGTGATCTAGCATCTGGAGCAGGATTTGTGGTAATCATAGGTTTAGGGTCCTTACTATTGTAAATCTTTCTTGTTCATCAAAGATTGTAAGGAAATCAAACTTGCTATTTTCATTTCATTTATGTGATTACTTGTTTTCTTTGTGCATTTTATATGTTCTATATGCATATTGTGCTTAATCATGCTTGGTACTTAGACTAAATCAATAGAAAACATAAAAAGGCCTTGACATATGATGTGTAAGGAAAGCTTTAAATTTATAATACTAGTTTCCCGATTTTAATAAACCAAACACACGGGTAAAGTACAACCCCCGTTGGTAATATTAGATTAAGGTAAGACCAGGTCGTATCCACAGGGACTTAGTTCGTTCGGATTAAGTATAATAATTAGTAAAACAAGACAAGTAACGATTATAGTAATATGAGGAATTCAAATATTAAAACAAATGATTGCTTGGATAGCTTAGATAATCAAGTAACAATGCTTATGTTTGATCTCAGTTTGATAAAGGAGCATAGTTTATAAGAAAGCCATTTTCGTCAAAAGAGTGATTTCATAACTCGTAGGTTCAATTCAAGATTCATATCTACCCATTAAGTGATTTCTCTCGAAATAGTATTTCATATCAAGTCTAGATTATTATTGATTCTTCTAAGTGGATTTCTCCTTTCAAAGACTAGTAACGCAGATAAGTTCCTAGAATTGCATTTAACACGTTGGTTCTTTCGACCTATCCCAACATATTATATTCAACCAGTTTCAACAAATAAACGTAATAAGACTATAGATGAAATAGGATCACAATATAAACTTGAAATTGGTAGAGATCAAAACATAATCATAAGTCGCTTTATTATATTCACATATCCAAGCAATCACAAGAGGTTTAGCCTCTCATGGCTAATGAGTTCATAACAGAAGTGAGTAAATAGTAAACAAGAGACATACAGATTGGATTGATCAAATGATTACACAAGTGTCACAAGTAACCAAGAATTCGACACCAACAAGTATCTAACACCCCCTGTTCTGATTTGTTCACCCCTGCAAATGGCTCTGGATCACGTATTACTTTGGACTTTACTTAGTGGAAATTGGTTATAGAATGGAG
Source organism: Artemisia annua (assembly GCA_014162995.1). Lineage (NCBI taxonomy): Eukaryota > Viridiplantae > Streptophyta > Magnoliopsida > Asterales > Asteraceae > Artemisia > Artemisia annua. The sequence goes on along the minus strand of LBNU01016609.1, from coordinate 51,209 downwards.
AGTTCAAATGCTTGCAGATGAGCTCTATTTATAGGCATTCTGATATGCGAAGTACGACGCACATACTTTGTGAGTGCGACGTACTTTCTTATTTTCTTGGCGCTAAAGTTTCATAAATGTAGAGGAAGTACGGCGCACTTTATTTGTAAGACCGGTGCACTTTTATTAAATATTATATATTGACTTCCTTTGACCGAGAGGAAAGTGCGGCGCACAAGACTGGAAAACCGGCGCACTTGGCTTGCGTGAAAAGCTAATCATGGAAGACTTCTTATTTATTTTCTTCAAGTGGCGAAATAGTAGGTTTTGCAATGTATCATGCTCAGATCATCCGAGAGTGAACCTGCATTCATTTATGCTATTAAGTACCAAAAGTTCACATCAAATGATCATAAAACATATAGTATAATGCTCAAGGAATATGTATAATTAGGGCGTTATCAACATGCAAAAGTAATTTCTAACCAGGGGTAAAAAAACAGGATTACTGGGAAAAATCAATGGACTTTTGGACTTAGGTAAGAATATAATGACATATATCTATGTCTTATGGTCATTTTTCCGGGTCGTAACTCATCACGATGATTAAAATATAAATGTTTTGGTGAAGCTTGTCAAATTCTGAGTAACAGATTTCTAACCTACAAAAGTCATTTTTTAACACATTTTTGCACAAAGAATAAAAGTTAGCTAACACTTTAACTTAAACGTAGCCTCGAAAATGGGTTAAAACGGACTTCTAGAACTCTAGATATCTCCACATTACCGTGACTGTTTTGAATTGTCCAAAACTCAGCTTGTACACATAGGGGTAAATTGGTAATTTCATATAAATTATATAATTTTTGACTCAATAGACCCATTAATTTGTGTAAATCACTTAAAAACCTTTCCGATGACGTAAAGACCAAATCATAACACTTTACGGTTTAGAAATGACGTATATATTAAGTCGGGATAACTAAATAATAAAAACTCAAAACTTGACGATTAGTATTACTTGACCACTTTTACATAAAAACCGAAGTGGTAGGACCTACTATCGGAAAAATAGACCCGTTTACTCTTTCATAGACTAATTAACTTGGAAATGAACGAATTTGAGCACATGGATTGTAAATAATGATATAAGACTCGAATACCGAATATCTTATAAAATTGGAGTTATAACTATTTTTAACTTGGTCAGAACTAATTTTTAACACTTATTGACTTTACAAACACTATGTACCAAAGCATAATTAATGACATTATAAAGCATAGTTGCATATTTGCAATGTCATTTTAGAACCTAATACACAACGTACATTTTTAGGTTGCTCGTAGGACTTTCGCGACATATCCATCACTTACTTGCACTTTGCTTACGGTGAGTTCATAGCCTCACTTTTCACTCTATAAATTGTTTTAAAACCCTTGGAGGAGATACATGTTATTTTACATGAACACAAGTACTTTAAAAAGTGTATGTTTATCTGAATGTTTTATTGACACTAAGTACCACTATTGCCAAAAGCAAGTCCCTGTATCATGAACCATTAATCATTTGTGTGCGAGCGCGAATATTGTGAATAGGCCTATTAGGATTGACGAATCTCTTTTTGTTGATTGGTTAGACAAACAAATGCACTATACTATGAGTTACTATGTATACAGAAAATTACCTACACGAAGGCAACTGGTACAATTATTATTATCATTGTTTTGATATTTCCAGTTAACGCTTTGAGTGTCAAGAGCTTAGTGCAATAAATACTATTTTAGTGATATTTGTATTTGTTGCAAATTATCACCACAACTCTGAAATCTTGTGTTCCACTTATTTAATTATAAACCTATGAATTTTACTCAACCTTTGTGTTGACTTTTTAGCATGTTTTATCTCAGGTCCTTAAGGTACTTGGCTGGCACGGAGTAGCATGGATATTTAGAAGGCTTTATTACATTATCATTTGATGATAACTTTTCAGCTTTTATGTTATTGTATTATGTACTTGGAAATTATTTGGGACCTCTTTTGTAAACTCTGATATTTTAATTGATCAAATGACAATCTTTTTAAAACATCCCATTTAGAGTCATCTTCTATAAGTTATGACTATTCTGATATGAAGTAACGTTTAAATTCCGCTGTTATATCAAAATTGGAGGTGTTACACTAATGGATTGACCAAATACCCAAAATTAGCCCCTCAATCATCATATTTGATTTATATAATGCTTGAATCCACTTCTAGCTTCAATTTCCAATCAAGTTGGTATATAAGTGTTGGCATATCTTAACTTTTGAATATGAACAATTAAATGATAGGCATGTTTGTTTCGAATTAGCAAAAATAATTTCGAGTGTAATTTTTGCTATGTAAGTGATGATGAAAAATGATATTAACAAGAATAATTGTTTGGATTAATGTATTTGTTTTTTTAGGAATTAATGTTTTTATTTGTTTGGAATAATCATGTGGACCATGTCGATTTGTTTTTGTGAATAGACTATTCCCTCAGAACAAGAATTATAATAAGAGTAAACTGCAAAATATATTTTTGTTACAAGTAAATGACAAAAAGACCCCTCACATTAGACATACGTTAGCAGATAACGGGAAAAAAAGTTTGTATCATTCTTCCTTAAGGATTTATATTGCCTAACGTTTATTGACGGAAGAGTATATATGTCCCAACCTTTCTGACAGAGATGTAAACTGTGAAAATTGGCAAACCACATGGATGTATTTTAGAGTTTACTCTAACGGTATTGACGGTAATTGGTGTCTTGTCAAGTAAAAAGTTGTAAAGAAGGAAAAAAATATAAGTTTATCATAATGTCTTAAATTTATGTTGCAGGTTAATGTAGGTAAAACTAATACATGTTATATTGATAGCTAAGTTGTCAAGAAAGCAGACGTGGAGCAAATGTTCAGCTCAAATGACGTATCTTACATAATGTAGAACATATGTTTGATACTATGAGAATATCACCAAGGGAAGATCATCGTTATTTTAAGAGATCCTTGGTACAGTTTCATTACAAAGAGACGAAAATTCGAGACAGAGAAGCTACAAAAGAAGAAAATAAAGGCTGATAAAATCAGGAAAGTTCTTAGCGAAGATTAAAGTTCGAAAGTCCAAAATCTGTTGAAAGTACATGCAATATACAGAAAGCGTAGTGAGTTGATATTTAAACTTGAGCGCCTTTACTACGCCTACTTGTTCCATCAGAAAGAAATATAAAATAATCGTCTTCAGAATAATATCCAAATTATGCATGATGAGATCAACATATCCACAAGCTTGTGGAACACATAGATTAGGTGAAATGTTTACAAGAGTTGAGTGCTGAAGAAGAAGCTAGAATGAAGGAGGTTGCCAAATTAACCATCCAAAATACTCTTGCTTTATGTGTATGATATTATTCATGGTGGAAAGAGACGAGATATGTGTAAGTGTTTCATTTGGTGTTCTGTTGAGAAGCAATCCTCTCACACATAGTACATATCCGATCAATTAAAAAATGTTAAATACAACCTATAATGTAACAAATTTATGTAATAGAAGTTTTTCACTCATAACTTCTAATGGTATTTGTTGCCATGTTAACGACATTTTTAAGATACTGGTAACCCAATATTAGATTTAATTATGCTATTGCATTTTGTTCAGTGTTGATTATACGTTATGGTTACTAAAAACATTTTTATAATTAAATTTGATCAAAACAATCATTTGACCAATACAATATTTCTTTGCGTATCATTATTCTTTTAATGGAAAAAAACAGAAATAGCCCGTCCGTCGGACGAGCCTGAAATCTAGTATATGATAAGCATAGTTTGGTTGTTATTTAATATTACCTCTTTTATAAGTCAATTTTTTTATAAAGAAATAATTAAAAATAACCATTTAGACATGCTAATTCCCCATGTTTATTGTTTCTCCTTTCTTTTTTCTATTTCCTAATAAACTAGTTATAAAGTTTTGATTTTACCAAACTGGTCATTTTCAATTTTTCTTTCGATGTTCTTTTTTCAAAAATTTTCAATTTTTTAATTTTTTTCCACAGTTACAAATTTTTTACTTTTATTTACACTGTTTTTTACAATTTGCACCTTTCAAACTTCTATGATTTCCTTGTCTTAAATGTCACAAGAAGTGAAAAAAGTGTAAAAAATCCCATAATTCCCAAATAGTTTTTTAAACAGTCACTTTGTCATTTTTCTTCTAATATCATGTATCTTTATAAAAATAAAATGAAACGTTGATTATTTTTCTGCAAATCAAGTTCCTTCGACACATTTATAGATCTCAATAACTAAGAAAATCTTAAAACAAGAAGAAGTCAACAAAGGAAATAAATTGTGTTGATTGGATGGCTTTATAAAAGAGAATACATTAATAATTTGAGACGTGTAGTGGCAAATGAGACCATCACTTGTTTATACTACTATAATATGCACATAAAATTCTAAGTTTTTTTGTATGCTTCTAAGTTCTAACTCCTAAAATAGTGTAGAGTCTTTCTTGGGCCTAAAATGTGTGAATCGTTACACGTGGACATGTACTAATGATTTGCATGTTAAGGAATCAAACAAAGACCTTTCTATTTATGTGAGACCGATGCTCATGGCGTTTTATAAGTTGTTACAACATCTTTGTTTTATATAGGTCTAACATTTCTTCTAAAGTTGATATTACACCTCAATATTTTTAATTTCTAATAACATGAGTCGACTAAATATAAAAATAATAGTTTTGCAGTTTCTGATATAAGGAAGCGGCTGAAAGAGATCTTGGAAGGTGTTTGTTATGTGAAGTGGTGGTTAATTTGGCGCTTCAAGAATCAATTGCTTTTTGGTGCTACAAATCCGCGTAGGGAGCTTCTTTTTGATGACTTGGTTCAAATTTCTTCTAATTGGTGTTCTAATCGTTGTAATTCTAAACTGAATTGGGTTATTTGGATGAAAAATCCTTGTACCCTTTGCTTGTAATTCTTCTAGCAACTTGTTAGTTTCTAATAAATATGCCGTTAAAAAAAAATTATAATAATAAAATAAAATAAATAAACGTCATACTGAAAAACCTTAGTTGGTAAAGAGTGTATATTTAATATCGTGTAACCTATACAATATGCATGCCTAGTTGTGAGAGTATGCAACCTATCGAGACTACAAATGTGATTTATATATATTATCAAAATCGAAAATCATAAGTTATGTTCAACATGTTAGTCTAACTTCCCTAGAAACTCGACCGTTCTTAAATGATTTTTTTCGCCAGTTGAGTTTATTGTAGACACTAACCTAACTTTTCATTGCTTTGTTTGTGTTGCATTTTAGTCATCTTTTGACTTTCTACAATTCAACCTCCAAGGTTGTGGCAACTTTCCACTCCAACTTTTTTACAGATTTTTTTGGATTGCGATATCAAAAAATCAATTTTGAATGATTTGAATTTGATTACATGTGCACATTTTTTTTTTTTTTTTTTTTTTGGTTGAATGCTCCTAATTTGTCTCACATTTCCAGTTGATATTATTATTTTTGTTGAGATTGTCAAAAACAAACGGTATACTAAAGTTGTAAGCTTGTAAATAATCAAACAACATAAACATCAACCTTTCAATCTTAAGGGTGTAGTATAATGATGGAGGCTTAAAAATATCGAACTGAAATCTCAAGTCCATATGCTACAAACAATGACAAAAAACTTTAGTCAACCTTCATGCACATATGTAACACAAGCGTTAGGACTTTTTCAAAAGATATCTAACGGGGTGTTTATTTAAGCTTATTTGTGTGCTAACAAGCTTGTATGAGCTCACTTTATTTTTCACAAGTTTAAGTTTTTTGACTTATTTTTAGAACTTATAAAGTTTAAATAAACTCATATGTATCAAAATAAATTAAAATTCTTGAGCTGATTTACAAACTCAAAAACAACCTTGACCAAATGCTCTTAAGGCTTTTTTTCTTTTTTTTTTTCTTATAAAAAAGTAAAAATAAACATTTTCAGCCTAATTTTAAAAAGAAACATTTTATTTCAAAATCAATCAAATCACATATCTTTTTTCAGTCATTTTTTTTTCGTTTCTTTTTTAAATGATACTTGAGAACACTTGTAGCGTTTGGTATGCATTAATCAAATTGTAATGGAATAAATTATTACGATGAAATGAAAATATTTTGTTTGTTTTAAGTTTTGTAATGGAAAGGATAATTCATAGATTCATTCCATTACGTTTGTATTCACCAATTTCATTACACGGCCGATGTAACGGAATAAATGTTAAATGAATAGAATGACCGATGTAATGGAATAAGTGGTGTAATGTAATGAGTCATTACCATTATTTATCATGTTTGGTTTGTTTGATAAAATGTAATGGAATCATAATAAAAGACTAAAACGCCCATTATTGATGAGAAGTCTGTTAGTTAATGGTGGAGTTTTATGTCATTTTGATTCTATTACGGGATGTAATGAAAAAAAGGTGGGGGCCCTTAAGGAATGATTTTGGTATAATGATTCATTCCTTGTAATGAATTATTACATTACATAAATATAAACACACAACATTTTCTTATTCCATCGCAATAATCATTTCCATTCCCCCTTTGATTACGACATACCAAACGCAACGCTAGTCTTTTCCTCATTCCATTACCACATGGAATTATGTTTTGCCATATTACACTTATTTCATTTCTTTCCAACGTCCATTGCATCATATCAAACAACATGTGTAAATGATGTATTCCATTCCAATATAGCAACTAGGGCCCGTTTGGTTTGCGGGAGGATTCGGATTTGGATTTAGTTTTGAACTTGGATTTGAGTTTAGGATTTGAGTTAATTATTATAAAATATGAGGACAGAGAAAAAAATATAAATTATTAAAAATAATTATTTTATAAGAATGATATAATAAGAATAAGAGAGACACACACACACAAAATGGGCCCACTAATTTCAGAATACCTGCGATAGGGTTATACTTTTGAAGAAAGAAAATTTTGGGTATTAAGACCCAATTATTTGGAGTAACTTTTTAACCAAACATTTTAATATTTGAAATCCCAAACCCATGTCAAATGATCTAAACAAACAGGCCCTATAGGTAAATAAAACATCAATGACTCATTTAATTACTATATTTATACCATTACATCAAGGGAAGTGATTGGCACACTCAAATTATTGATTGGGACGCTCACAGTACAAGCGGATAAAAGCACAGTATGAGTTTTGTACAACTAACTGAAGCATTAAAAAGAGTGTCCCAATAACTTTTAGGAGTGTGCAAATCACTTCCCTTACATCAATGATTACATTCCTTTATAAGTCCATTACACCAAGTTGCACTTCATTTTCTTTTCTTTACTTTGCTTGTTTTCATTAGAGGGATGATTTACACACATAATGTTTTGATTTGTACACTTATATGTACAACCAGTCAACCAGATAAAGCAATATAAATACACAATTCAATAGTTTAATGCACAAGATTAAATGTCAAAAAAAAAAAAAAAAAAAAAAATAATAATAATAATAATAATGTTAAAATTGCAAATCATTTTAACACACTACATGTTAGTTTTGACTTGCACATGAGCAACAACGTTTCCTTTTCTTCCACTTAACTCCCTTCATTTTCCATTTCATTCCTTCTTCTTCACCATCATCATTATCTTCCCAACTCATCAATTAATTTCAGGGAATCTTGCATAAACCCATAGAAGAAAAAATGAATTCAATTTCATTCGGGTCAAAAACAGTTCTTTCACCTTTCCCAGCAGTGGACCCCACCCATAACAAAAACCCATTTCTCAAAACAACCCACTTTAGCCCCTTCACCAAACACCACGACCATAAACCTTTAGTCCATTTTTACATGTTTCGTTAGTTTTTTTTTCACATTTTCACACATTTTAATCCGTTTTTATTCGTTTTAGTCTGTTTTTTCAAATAAGTTTGATGATTTACACAAGTACAAATTTTACAAGAGTTTATAAGTTATAAATTTGGTAAAAAAATGGCTTAAGCTTTGGTAGTAAACAACCATTATTTTGCACTTTCAGTTTAAAATCGACACAGAAACATATTTATTAAATGTCAAATTTTCTTTTAGTATACTTACTTAATCACAAAAAAATAGGCAAAAGCGTAAAAAAATGGACGAAAACGTAAAAAAACAGACGAAAATGTAAAAAGATTGACTACAACGTAAAAAAATTGACGAAAACGTTAAAAAAACGGACAAGAAAGTAAAAAAATGGATGAAAACGTAAAACGATAGACAAAAACGCAAAGAATGGACGAAAACGTTAAAAAAACGGACGAGAACGTAAAAATATGGACGAAAACGTAAAAAGATGGGCAAAAACGTAAAAAAATGGACGAAAACGTTAAAAAAACAGACGAAAACGTTAAAAAATAGACGAAAACGTAAAACGATTGACAACGGTGCAAAATATTAACGGAGGGACTAACGGTGCAAAAAATGAGGACTAACGGTGCAAAAAATATTAACGGAGGACTAACGGTGCAAATAAATTAACGGATAAACTAACGACCATCCAAATTAGTGACTAAATGTGTGACAAGTTTTCAAAAATAGGGATCTCTGGTGTAATTAAAATGAAATAGGGACTAAACATGAAATCTATGTAAACCACAAGGACCATCCGTGTAATTTTTTCTTAGTTTTAATATTTGAAATCCCAAACCCATGTCAAATGACCTAAACAAACGGGCCCTAAATAGGTAAATAAAACATCAATGACTCATTTAATTACTATATTTATACCATTACATTCCTTTATAAGTCCATTACACCAAGTTGCACTTCATTTTCTTTTCTTTACTTTGCTTGTTTTCATTAGAGGGATGATTTACACACAATATGTTTTGATTTGCACACTTATATACTTATATGTACAACCAGTCAACCAGATAAAGCAATATAAATACACAATTCAACAGTTTATTGCACAAGATTAAATGTCAAAAAAAAAAAAAAAAAAAAAAAATTGTTAAAATTGCAATTCATTTTAACACACTACATGTTAGTTTTGACTTGCACATGAGCAACAACGTTTCCTTTTCTTCCACTTAACTCCCTTCATTTTCCATTTCATTCCTCCATCTTCATCATCATCATTATCTTCCCAGCTCATCAATTAATTTCAGGGAATCTTGCATAAACCCATAGAAGAAAAAATGAATTCAATTTCATCCGGGTCAAAAACAGTTCTTTCACCTNTTAACACACTACATGTTAGTTTTGACTTGCACATGAGCAACAACGTTTCCTTTTCTTCCACTTAACTCCCTTCATTTTCCATTTCATTCCTCCATCTTCATCATCATCATTATCTTCCCAGCTCATCAATTAATTTCAGGGAATCTTGCATAAACCCATAGAAGAAAAAATGAATTCAATTTCATTCGGGTCAAAAACAGTTCTTTCACCTTTCCCAGCAGTGGACCCCACCCATAACAAAAACCCATTTCTCAAAACAACCCACTTTAGCCCCTTCACCAAACACCATGACCATAAACCTTTAGTTGTGAGATTCGGGCCGGGTCAGGTCCAGTTTCCTGACCCAGAGAATTTGAAAGATTTGTTTGATAGAGCTGAGGGGCTTATGTATACTATTGCTGATGCTGTTGTGGCTAATGGTAATGATGGTTCTGGTGTTGTTACTGGGACTAAACAGAGTAATGATTGGTTATCTGGGATTACTAATTATATGGAAACTGTTTTAAAGGTTTGTGTTTTTTAACCCATTTTTTTGTTTTTGCTTTAGTTGTTAATCACATAATAAAGTTACTAGGTTTCAACATTTTATGCCCATGTTTTAGTAGTTTTATGGTTTATAGGGAAGGATCGGAAACCCTGGTTAGGCTGCGTATATATGAGTTAAAGACTCTTGCCCTCCCTGGGTAATTTGAATAGCCAAAAACTTATTCGTTTACCCGGTTTTTTAAGTAAAAAGTTACTACTTCAACTTTCTAGGCCCATGTTTTATTAGTTTTGTGGTTTATTTGGGTGACCAGGGAAGGGTCGGAAACCTGGTTAGGCTGCGTACATATGAGTCAAAGACTCTAGCCCTCCATGGGTAATCTGAATAGGGAAAAACTCATCGGTTCACCCGGTTTTTTAAGTAGAAAGTTAGTACTTCAACTTTTTAGGCCCATGTTTTATGAGTTTTGTGGTTTATTTCAGTTAAAAGTTACTAGCTTTAACATTTGTTAATTACAAAAATGTTCTTTCTATAGTTTGGCAGTAAAAAGTTACTAGCTTTAACCTTATAATGTCATGGTATTTTTAGGTTTACATTTTAGCCCATGATTCTATTAGTTCTAGGGTAAATGTCAGTAAAAAGTTAATCTTAGATTTTTTTTGTTATTGCAAGTTGGAAAAATCTTCTTGTATGTAATATTCAACATAGTATTACGTAGCGAAACTGATTATAATAATGACTTTTTGATTATTTAGTGTTGGATAATAGTTTCCGAGTAGCTGCAATGAACGTGGCCTTAGTTAAATGAACAAACTTATCAGATTTTCTTGAAGACTTGCTTCTGGGTAGTTGATTATCATAAAATAAAACTACATACGAACATTAGAACACTATATATAATGCAGTCCGTTTTGTTAAAACTGGTTATTTGACTTTGTCATCTCGTGATTGTGGCCAGCCAAAAGTGGGAAAGATACAAGTTTCTTTTACTAAGTTTATTTATGATGAAAATTTGTAGCTTAGTTGTTGGAAATAGAGGAACTACCTGTAACTTGCAAGAAGCAACACGGAAATCTTTCAGTAACTTGGAGCATGGTATTCGTAAGTTAGGAATTAGGAGAAAGCTTTCGTCATGGTTCACTTGTAATATTTATCTTTATATTTTTATTTCAGTTTTTAAAGGATGGACTCTCTACACTCCATGTTCCATATTCATATGGCTTTGCGATTATACTCCTCACGGTTCTTGTGAAGGCTGCAACATTTCCTCTGTCAAAGAAGCAGGTTTGTTTCTCAGAAATTTGCTTTCATAATTGTCTAATAGTGGTTGAATAAAAACCCTACGGCAGCATTAACATCTTAACCTACCATGTAGGTGGAATCTGCAATGGCAATGCGATCTTTGCAACCTCAAATAAAGGTTATCCAGGAACGGTATGCTGGTGATCAGGTGACAGTTTGTCCTGTTCTTTTGTATTTCATATTCCAGTGACCAACAATGATGCAAAATATGACTTGTACAAGTGATGTCGACGACTACTAGAGACCTAGACTTTAAGGCTAATTCTTTACTTAATACTTACACAAAGAAATTATTGTCAAGAAATTAGCAAATGTTTCCACATTATATATTGAATTCTGAAATGAGTAGGTTACCTCCAAATAAATTTCTTAATATCAGCATAATATTTGCTTTTAGGAACCCATGGAATAAAATGATTTGACATTCTCATTTTTCTTAAAAAAATTCATGGATTTTCAGGAGCGACTTCAGCTTGAAACTGCTAGATTGTACAAACTAGCGGGAATAAATCCTTTGGCAGGTACAAACTAATACTATGTGCCAGTTGCTTTATTATCCACTTCAAGCTATAGTCATATATTGACATTGCACCATTGGGCATATTAGCAAAACATTTAAGATTGTGATTATTGGATGCTTTTCACAGGATGCCTGCCGACCCTAGCCACAATACCTGTCTGGATTGGTCTTTATAGAGCCCTTTCAAATGTTGCAGACGAGGTAACTTTGTAAAGGAGTTATTTGCTTTATGTGTATTGTTAATATCATATAAATGATCTTCTTAATGATATTTGTAGGGACTTCTGGCTGAAGGGTTCTTCTGGATACCATCCCTTGCGGGTCCTACAACAGTTGCTGCTCGACAAAGTGGCAGTGGCATATCTTGGCTCTTCCCTTTCGTGGTAAGCATTAGTGCATTACTATTTGTTTGAATCCTTTTTGATATTTTTTGACCTTTAATATCTTTAACAACCTTTACAGGATGGTCAACCTCCCCTTGGATGGTCAGATACATTTGCATATCTTGTGTTGCCTGTGCTCCTTGTGGTTTCTCAATACATATCCGTGCAGATCATGCAATCATCACAACCACAGGTTAGCCGTTTAGTATATTTTACTTATATGGTATTTGAATAAAGGTAAAGATTATGGAATTCTATATGTTAATTTGATATACAAATTGGCATATGGATGATATGATGATTACTCTATTTTCCTTACATGTCTCTTACACCAAATTTTCAGAGTAACGATCCAAATATGAAGACTTCTCAAGCCATAACCAAATTCCTACCGTTGATGATTGGTTATTTTGCACTTTCAGTTCCTTCTGGGCTAAGCCTTTACTGGTAAGTCAACTTCATGAAACTTGAAACTTCTATCAATCCATGTATATTACTCTTTCTGTATTTATTTCTCTTTTGTCTTCATACATCGATCTTAAATTATCAAAGTTTTTAGTCACTTCCTTTCTCCATGCTATTTGACCAATTGTTTTCTTGGTCCTTCCTATAAAGTTTCCAATCTTAAAAAGAAAACAAAACACATGTGTTATCGAAGCTGAAAGTACGGAGTAGTTTATTTGAGGTCAACATGCTTGATAATTGTAGTTATAATTTTGTAAATTTAAAATTCATTTACATTTCTTGCAGGCTTACAAATAATATATTAAGTTCAGCACAACAAATATGGCTTCAAAAGATGGGTGGTGCGAATAATCCGGCAAAAAAAATTAGCTATGAAGTTCTTAAGGAAGAACTGCCCAAAGTTCAGGAACCTGTGTTTCCTACTACATCAGTTAAAGAACCACCCAAAATAGAGAAGCCTGATGCTCAAGGGTATCGCCCTGGTGAAAGGTCAGTAGCATATCTTTTCCTAATCAACCAGGTCAAATGGACCTAACGGATCAAACTGATTTAAAATTTTCTAATATATTTTAGCAAGCACAACATTTAAATGGTTTTATTTAAAGATTCAGGTTAGTTAATGAAATATTTGAAATTCAAAGAAAAAAAAAAAAAAAAAAAAAAAAAAAAAAAAAAAAAAAAAAAAAAAAAAAAAAATGTGGGTCATACTAAAAAGGACCTTTTTTTGACTAAAGCCAGTTTGTTTACCCACCCCCTGCCCATATTGCCGTTTATAATAATAATGTTCAAATGCCTCTCGTGTTTATTGTAATCTTTGTATTGTCAGATTTAAGAAATTAAAAGAAGAAGAAGCTAAAAGGAAAAAACTGAAGGCCGAAAAAGCTAAAGAGATTTTGTCGAAAACTGAAGATGTGGGAGACGTGAAAGTAGACCAGAAACTCCATGCTGATTCTGTGAAGTCTGTTAATGGTGATTCATCATCTTTAGGCGCAAATCAAGTTGAGAAAACTTTGATTACTGAATTAGAAGATGGTGAAGATTCAGTTCAGTATAATGGCAGGAGAGATCAACAGCTTCCTGACGAAAATCTTGAAAAGGTAGTTTTTTGAACTTTGAACCAATTTCTTAAATTCACTTTTCTCCAAAGGTGACAAAATAGGTGGGTTGGGACATTGGGTAATGGGTCAAAATGAGTAAATTTTCGTCAAATCTGATCTTCAGAAATTATACTATAATATTAACAATCTATTTCTTTAGTAAGATACTTTAAGAGGTTTTTATGCATTAAAATACGCTTTGTGCAACTTTAGACCCATATGACGACCCATCTTTATACATATATTGATAAATACAACAATACCGAATCCCACTGGTGTGCGATGTACAGGGGAGGTTGATACAGTCATACCCCCTGTACCCAAAGGTTTTCGTCCCACTTATAAATTGTCATGCAGAGGAGCAATGTTTGTAAATAAATGGTTCTAAATTTAATTCTAGTACCTTTTGATTGGTTATGAAGACATGTTTTCTCCCAAAAGTGGCGTTTTAGCATTTTTGGTAATCTTTTTACTTTTACTTAACAGGAAAAAGCCACCAGTTTAACCACGGAAAATAAAAGCTCAACCGAAGACAAACATCAAGAAGAAAGAGCATGAACAACCTAGATAGCAGAAGTAACCAGTGTACTTAATGACATCCACGTGCGAGTTTACTACCAAATAGTTGGAGTACAAAGAACAGCATGGGCTAGGTCATGAACACAAAAAGCCATATATGCATGCCATCGTGTTTCGGTTCGAATATACAAAAGGTAAAGTGTAGATACATTTTCTGTTCCCAACGAGAAGCTTTACGAGAGAAGTTTACATACATGATGTAAATTGTTCTTCTAATGTTGAATTTTGAGAGTACTTGGGCTATCGAAAACTTAAAATTTGGGGTTTGAAGTTTGTATACCCGATAACTGCTTTGATATTCTTTATACTATCTTTGTTCCTCTTATTTCTTGTTGCTTCGGATATATCTGCTCCAGTCTCAAAAAGCTATAGATAGTCATAGTGATGGTTTTTTTATCTTGCAAAATTTACAGAAACATGACATATTGAGTAAAACACACGTATTTATTCTGATTCATGCAAAGAGATGGGCAATTTTGACTCATTTAGCCATTAATAGTTACTTCTTTTACGGATTAAATTAAGAATATTAGCTTGGCAAAAATGAAGTTTGTGTTATTATGTGTCGAGCTGCTCATTTTGCCATCTTATTGTACAAGAAACCTTTTATGCAGTCGAGACATTTCATTCACCACGCTCATACGGGTGCACATAGCATAATCGCCTAATTGGAAAAACAAAGAATCATGTTATATCAAAAAGTGCATGTCAAACATTTTGTAAATAAAACCACAAACAATTTTCTGCTAATACAGGCAAAGGCAATTGTGCAAAAACAAATACAAAAATTGGTGCCTGAGAGTGAACTTTTGTTCGACAGTAATTTTAGACTCTGAACATATACTTGTTTATCACCCAAAAATCTTCGGGATTTAAATACAAAATACTTGTGTTGGAATGAGATTTCACATGAGCCTCAGTTCATATTCGCCTGCCATTGTTATATATCTGACCCATGGAAGAGCCTGGTAACCACTCTTCTCAATGATCTTTAGGTAACGTACCTGCAAAGGCCAAATAACAATGTACGTTAGCGGTTAGCCAAATCAAGGTGAATTGGGTTTGTTAATGAGCCTAATTTTGGAAAAGAGTTAAAATCAAGGGTTTTTTTATCTTATCCTTTTTTAAGCATAAATTATAATTATGCATAAATTGTTCTTATATGAGTTGGTCTCTGATTATGTTCTTCGTAATATAATATGAGTATATACTATATAATATTACTCACAAAAGGACTGTGAGTTGAATCAAAATGCAATTTATATAATTTAGTGAGCTAAAATTATAAGATTTTAAAGATCAGAATATCAGATAGTTGGAATTGAAAAACTATTCAAGGGGCAAAAGTGAAATTTTGCAATTTGTTAGATGTGACACATGAACAGTGACTTACAATGTGAGTTGGATACAATATGATTTATATAATTCAATGAGCTAAAATATACCCAAAAAGTTGGTATTAGAAAACGTTTTAGATGTGATAACTGAACAGTGTTTTTTCCGTGAGTTTCTTTGTCAAGTGACAAACTGATAACAAGGGACAGTGATGATAAGCACTTAACAAAAAATCAAATAAAATGCAACAGGAAAACAAGTAAAGACTCACCTGTATTCCTGAAACTGTAAAATATGGGATCTCAAACTTCACACGGATTGGAGCTTTTCTCTCGGGGACTGCTTCTTCAGCTGTTATACTGGGAAGCTTAAACTCGGCTCTCAACATGTATTCCTATACCACCCAACATGCACCAGGTTTACACAAATCAAAGAGTTGACTAATACGTGAAAACACTTTACACTTTGGTAATTTGACTTTGACTATACCTTGCCACCTGGAAAAGATTTTATTTTCCATGAAAGTGCATCGCTTTCTGGTGCATAGGCAGCTGATCCCATTGAAGTCCGAACATTAGGGTTAGTGGCATCAGCAGGCACAGGCAATTCAATCTCAACATTCGTTGCAGTACTGACAAGGATATCAAAAAACCCATATTCGTGAGTGAAAATTGAAAAAATAATAGTAAAATGACAATAATAAATCGATGTTTCAATATTTAATCCAGTATAAGAAATGGCAATATGGATGAGTTGGGTAACAGGGCGATTTTTAGTAAAGGTCAAGACAGGTGGGGCCGGGTTACGTTGACCCGAAACCCCTTGTCAAATTTTATGAGGAACTATACAAAAATCTACATCTTAAATATGATCACAAAAACAATATTCTGATAATAATAATAATCTAAATTAATTAACAATATATATAAAAGGTTCTAGGCATTAAAAAAACCTAGGGTGTTATTCAACCCATCTGACCCTGTTCCTTATAAGCTATTTCTTTTCGACACGTGAAAGATAAATCATAACCCAGATTGACCCTTTCACAAGTAAATGGGTGGAAAATGTCACATTTAATGATAAGACACTTTATTAAGTCATACCTACGCTCCTTAAACTGGCTTCGAGCTTTCACAGTTATTTCCATACGGCTTCTAGAATGCCTTTCAATTTGAGCTTCCACCCATATCAGAGGCTTTACCTGAAAAACACCAGCAAATTTTACGATATTGAGAAAACAGGGAGGAAATCATATTCTTACATTAGGGATATAAATGTAAGAACCTGAGTACTAAGTCGATATGTCATAAGGTCAAAAGCACCATCAGGAGGTACAAAAGATATTGTTCGATCATTTTCGAAACGTGCCAAGCGCACACATCTGCAGAACAATTGGTTAAAGAAGATGAACAATCCTGAGGCAATTTTGTAATTGCAAATTATGACCATATGTTGGAAGGGCTGAATTACATACTGATGAAACTTGATATCATCCAAGTCAATAGCTTTTCCCTTAGAGGATCGTCCTTGTGCTTCCAACAACACTCTATCATTTAGACCGAGCTTACACTCAGGCATACCACTGCAAATAATGAGTAATGACAGATCACAATTTAGTAGTTTCCTAATATTCAGTTACTTAAGTTAACTTTATTTGCGTTTTCTCTTAGATTTGTGTTTTGGAAACAGTGACACAGTGTTGAATACAAAATGCCCGCATTCATATTTCCTTCTGTGGTCTTTTCTCGTTAGTGTATGTGCTCAGTAATTAGATTGAATTCTTTCCAGGTTTCAATAGTAAATGGTAATGTAACACTGTAACAGGCTCATGCCTGGCCTAAAGTCTAGATAGCAACACAGAATAAGGTGCAAGGAGGGTGTTGTCCATCTGTTTATATTCATTATACGGAATACAAGCTAAGAAATATATCTTCATAAAATGTTATTTCCCAACTCCTTTAAGGATCAAGAGAGCATATATGACGGGACCATCTGATCAAAATTTGCAGAAGTGACCCAAAAGCTCAAAGGCATCATACCCAGAATAAACCAATTTATTTCAACAGAATATTTACTAAATAAACTTGTATGCCCTTTATAAAAGGCCTGTTGAAGACACCACTAGGACACAAGTAAGGCAAAGAATAGCGGAAACAGCTAGCATATGGCAGAGAAGAATAACAGTGCAATTCTCCTTGGGCTGAGCATTTCCATTATTTAGAACGTGTTCTGCCAAAGGAGAATTGCCCAGCTATTCTGAATCTCTGCAAATTGAAAATTCGGTTCACATACCCTCTTATGAAATTAGGTACATGTTTTGCAAATAAATTCATGTTCTTCAAGAAAATAAAATCCCTATGCACCATGACTGGTTGTGGGATAGTATCCATTCTTTCCCTCTATTCTATAGGCATGCTTTTCTATTTCTCAGTGAATCAGCAAGGTTTGTGAGTTGTTATGTTCAGTTTTCTTAGGTTAAGGATAAAGGAGAAACTAAATCCAAATAATTGGAAAATCTTATAATCTCAACAGGATCAGAAAATAACATTTTTACTACAACAAGCTCAATAGCAATCATATGATTTTATATGCCTGGATGATATTTTAGTTGAAACCTAATATTGTAAACAAGACAGGGTGATTCATATAGTTGCAGCTAGTTCAGTAATAGCCTGATAGGATGGCAATATCTAGCATAAGAACATGTGCAGAAGAAGTTACCTCAAATAAGTCCGCATCTTCAATGCCCCAACAACCTCTGACCTAACTATTTGACCATTGCTGTTGACGAGTATATTCACACTCTCCACAACATCCAAAAAGACCTAAACAATGCAATCAGATTTTTGTAGGTGTCATGTTCAGGTGGATCAAAATTTAAAATTCAAGTTATTAGGTTTTAAACTTCCGATGGTACATGATGTGGCTGGAATTTCTCAATGTTCAAGTAGTTTATGTTTCCAACAATACCAATTCAAGTGTATAGCAATAGGTGTTTTCTTAATTTACTGATCACTATATTATCCTTTTTTGCAAATTAAATAAAAAACCCTAGCTCTGACAAGGAGACCTACCTCATTCTTCTTATATCGTATCCCTTCACTACGCCAGGACACGGCATTTGTGACAGCCATGGGAGGTCTCTGTGTAACCTCCATCCGGTAAGCATCGGTCTTGATAAATTCACTCAGAATTTTAGCTTCAGTGAATTGAGGGTAACCAAAATCCATCATTTCATCAAGCAATTCATACTGCAAAGCATCAAGCAACTTCAGCATTATATCCCTCTTACATATTTGGTGAGAATATATGTAAAAATACACATACCACTACGACGAAGTTATCCCTAAGTGATTCCTCCTCCAGCTCCTCAAAGTAATGCTTAAATACCTGTCACCAACAACATACACATATTTGATAACTAAATCTTCTAGGTCTTGTAACGGTAATAATGTGATATTAAAATTTACAGCCGATGAGATTTTATCCAGTTACCAAACAGCACTTACATCAACTACGCGGTGTAGAAACAGTAGAAGACTGGCGGCATTACAATTCTGCCTCGATGCAGTCATCAGATATACATTGTTGTGTTGTACAAACATATAAGTGACACCGTTATCATAAACAACAGGATTCTGAGCTTCTTGATCACCCTGAGGTTCAACAACACACCATAAATAATTTACATATACCGATTTCCATGCGTACAACATCAAACAAAAGTATATCCAACATCAATAAGGCATCAGTAGTTTAAAGTTCAAACAAGACTTATTCAATTTGAGCTGAATAAACACAGATGTCCACCTCTTGACTATGATCTCGGTTTTATCACGTATTTAAACAAATTAATCCAGCTCAAAATGTTATTTACTACCGAGTAGTACTTTATTTATAGAGTAGATTGCAAAAATAGCCCCTGTGGTATGTCCAAATTGCAGGGGCAATCCTTACCTTTTCAAATAGTCCCTGCCCCAAAGTGAAATGACAAGGCAAGGGAATTTAGTAATTTCACTTTGAGGCCGGGAGCCCGGGACGATATCCGCACCAAAGGTTTCCCACAGGGACGGAATTTCCACTTTCAAAAAGGTAGGTACTGTGCCTGCGATTTAGATATATAGAGGGACGGTTTTTGCAATTTACGCTTAGTTATAACTACACTTCATTATGAAAGAAATGCAGAAACCTACTTTTATTAGATTTCTTCTAGCAGTCACATCAAAGTTCAAAATTAAATAAGCGTGACTTCAAATAACCTATTATCTATATTATAACCTTCATTTTGCTTCATTTCATTCCTTAAACCAAAGAATAAAATTAAATTAACACAATAAAAAAAAACTAGTTTTGAGCAGAGTAAACACATAACTCGTCCTCCGGACAGCGATCTCAGTCCGATTACAGCTTGTAACTAACATATACAGCTACACAATCATTTTCTATTCTTTTAATCACTAACAACATGTCACGATATAAAAACCACTTGAACAACCGCAAAGGTTTCAGTAGATTTAGTCTTCTATCAATCCTAAAATAACCTACTATACAAACTAAGAGCTTAATATTGCTTCAATTACAATATACGAATCCAGAAGACACAGACACTGAAATTAAAAAAATGAAAACCTCTTTTGAGCTGCATAAACACATAACGCATTCTCTCCACTACGATCTCAGTTTGAATACAAGTTATAACTAACCAATACAGTTCACGCACGCATCTACTATTCCTTTTACTCTCAACTACACTTCACAACAAACAAAATGCAGAAACATCTCACAATTCAATGCGTCATTCACTATACATTCAAAATAGTCTAAACTAATCACACTTCAAAACAGCATTTTCACATCTTGTATACAACAAATCACACTTCAAAACAGCAGTAACTGTACATAACCTAAACTCAGCTTCCAATAGCTTCAGTTACGATAACTGAATCTAGAATACATCTAATCACCACAGGTTTAACAGAATAATATAATCTTCTTTTCAAGCTGAATAAGCACGTAATTTTTCGTCTTGAGTCTTGACTACGATCTCAGTTTCATTACAACTTATAACTAACAACCACATCTCACCCAATTTCACTATTCCTCTAGAAACCACACATGATCGAATCACAATTCAGAATTACCTAGACTAGACAAACTAATCACTTCCATATCAAATCACATCAGATTAACTGAAATAACAACCTCCTACATTTCTAGCATATACACATCTTCTATACATCAAATCAAAAATTGAAAGCATATGCATCAAATCATAACATATTTAACAGAATATAAACCTGTTTTCGAGCTGAATAAACACTGAACTTTTCCTCTCTACGACGATCTCAGTTCAATTACAACTCATAACTAAGTAACACATCTCAAAGAATCATATACCATACCTTTAATCATCAACTACACTTCATAATAAACAATATGCAGAATCGCCTAGCTTTAAAGCAAATTTACGTCTTCTATTGATCGTTTCAAACAGCACCCACTACACCATTCAAAATAGCCTAGCGTACACAGATCCAGAGTGTATACATCAAATTATAACAGATAAACTAAATTAACAGAATATAGTCCTCTTATCAAGCTAAATAAAAACCGAACTCGTCCTCTAGATTCAAATATAAACCATTCCTCTAATTATCAACTACATTTCATAATAAACAATACGCTGAAACGATCTAATCACAATTCAATACATCATTAACTACATACATTAATCACTTATGTATCAAATCAAAGGAGATTATTTTTACTTCTATACATCATATCACAACTCAAAGCAACATTTACATCACATAACCTAAAATAAACTCGCTCTAGCTTCAATTACGCTAACCGAATCTAGAACACATCACATCATAACAGAATATGACAGAACCTCTTATTGATCTAAATAAAACACCGAACTCGTCCTCTCAACTACGATCTCAGTTTATATCTAACACAGGCATCTCAAACAAATCAACCGCATAATCAGCTAAGTTTTAAGCACATTTCTGTACTCTATAACCTAAACTACACAAATCAAAACCTCTATTTCAATAAGCAGGTAACTCGTCCTCTCGACTATTCAAAATAAGCTAAACTACGCCTTTTATATCAAATCACAACATCTTATATAACCTAACCTAATCACAATTCAAATCATAACAGATTAAACAGAAATAAGCCGGACCTCTTTTTCAATAAGCTTAGTAAAAAAACGCTCAGCCTGAAGAGCAGACACGTCACCACGGTAATCACGCCATACGAGAACTCGTCCTTTTATATCCAATAGGAACAGCGCTGACGCCGCTCCTGCCATTTCACACTTTCCGATCAGATCCAACTAACAGCTTTTATATATATATATATAGATCTGTTATAAAAGTAGTGAATTATGTACGGATCAATGACTCATTTTGTTATGTAATTGAACCATGGAAGAATGTGATTTTGTGACGAGTGTAAAAATGGGAGGTGAAGTTGTGTAGGTGTTTATATATAGTTGAGATTTGGATTTTTATGTTAAGTGAATTAAAGGGGGACTATTGGTACCTGCCTTGTGTTGGCTCCAATGGTTATGAGTTTGTTACCTAGCCTGTAGGTCACACGTTCGAGGCTCCGTATTGGTATTACTGTATTAGTAATACTCTTGAAATCAGGTTAAAGTTTTACCTCTTTTTTTTTTTGCATTTAAGCATGTCAAAATTTCATAAAGTATTTTTTTGTGTTTTGGTCATTGTAGCCTTAAGGATATGTTTAAAAGGTAAAAATATGTAACAAGACTGGTGTGTTTAGTTGATTGTAAGCAGTTAAATTCACGTTGAGTTGGGAAACAATTTAAGCGTGTCAAAATTTCGTAAAGTATTTTCTTTCGTGTTTTGCTGTTTGTAGCACTGGGTATGTTTAAAACTTAAAAACATGCAACGAGGTTTGTACGTTTAGTTGGTTGTAACAGTTAAATTCAAGGTAGTTGGTGGTTATTTTGAAAGTAAAAACAATTTAAGCATGTTAAATGCATTTTTTTTAATTTTAATTCAAAGTCATACTTTTGGAAATTGTTTTTCTTGATGCTCGTACATATTAATATATGATCATCCCTAAATGATGTTTTATACATGTATAACGCATGTTTCGAAGGATATATAACAAGTATATGATATTCTGATGGGGATATGATCCCTGCTGCAAGGCTTCTTTCGCCAAAAACCTTCTTATATTTGCTTTCATATTTGCACTCATCCATGTTTGCTTCCATATCCTTTTTTCATATTTGAATTGAAGGTATACAAAATCATTTGTGGCGGAGGTGTAATGGCTACAATAGCAAAAAAAAAAAAAAAAAAAAAAAAAAAAAAAAAGCCAACTAAGCCTTGCAGCAGGGATCATATCCCTATTACGATATACTATATAAGTTTTACTAGTTATAATACCCGTGCACGCACGGGTTTATTCAGAAAAAATTAATTATATAATATTATCGTTTAAAAACAGAAAATCTTATGTATATTTTAAAAAGTTAGAGTATCAACATGTACGAAAGTAAGAAAAATAGTTAGCAGAAATTGTAAATATAACCGTGGCATCGACCTTGTATTGGATTCTTGAGCGTGTCTCCTTATAATGTTATTGGGCCAAAGGTTCTTTGATCACATGGGTTTACACATAAATCAAATTTATTTTAAAATTTTTGTTTACTATATGGATATATAAGAATTTACCCGTGAAAATTATGATATAAGTACAACTAATAAGTATGCATGAGTTTTTCATTATGTATTAATATCAATTAATATTTTGTAAAAATTTTATTGGATGAAAGATTTAACTTTGTTTAGCTGACATAGATGTTAATGTTGAGGTTGATGTTGTTGTTTAACTTTAACTATTGATATCATGTTGTACAAAATGTGCGAGTTTAGTAGCACATAATGAGCGTTGATGAAGTTAAAATATACTCCGTAAAGTTTTTTAAAAATGTTTTTCCGGATATCCGTATATAAACTTTAAATAATAATTACATGAGTCGTTATAAGTACAATCGCGTATATTTATTTTCATATCACAGTAACTCGTACTTACCATTTGATATTTATATTACCGTTAATAATAATTTAACTGTATTTAATATTCAAACCCGTGTACGTATAGATTAAACTTTTAAATAGGATAACATGAGTTCTTATTTATATTTAACGTACATAGTAAAAAGATATTTTAATAGATGAAAGTTTAAAACTAATATTTATTTTAAAAGTATTTAACGTATATTAAAACTAATTCGTACATTTATAAAATTTTGTAAGTTTAATGGATAGAAGTCTCAAACCAATACTAATACTCATGTAATTGTAAACAAAGTTTATATTATAAAATGTAGGGGGTATAAAGTGTAAGGGGTTATTTGTTTATTATCTAAAGTTATTAAAAAATATTGAGATTTTTAATTTTACACTTAACTCCATATAATATATTTAAAATTCAACCAATAATGTTTTATTAATTACCTCATCTTTTTTTAAGTTTTTTTTTTCATAAATTTGACACCTATATTTTTATGTGTTTTTTTCCTCAATCAAATTCTCCACCAAATTTTTTAAAGTTTGACCAAAACCAATTCAATTTTGACTTTTTATTGGCTAATCATATTGCTCGATTTCGCCTATGTGTCAAAATCAAGCATTCCTATTGGTCCAATTTTTTTTCCACTAAGATTGTTTTGTCAAAAAAACTCCGAAATGATGTAATTCTTTTATTATATAAAAGATTATGATACAATGTATTGTGAAAGACTTGCAAATACTAACATAAAAAAGTGTTGGACGATTATAGGGAAGAGTCGAGCATGCTTTCCTTTGTGGATAAGGTCATATTTATAGGGAAGAACATGAGAGTTTCTACATTAAGCTCACGTGCAAAGCATATCTAAATACTCGATGTAAGCAGTTATATGTGTAGACATAAGCATCAAATATACATGATGAACACATTAAACTATTATGCCACAATGATCTTAGAATACGATAATAACCACATAAGATGAACGAGTACAACATACCGGAAGCCGTAGTGGATGTCGACATGATGCAAAGAACACTTTTAGCACAACTAGTTTCTCTCCCTTGACCCACTTGATTGTAGAGAGCTTGATGGATAGCTAATGATTCTACCTTTTTTTTTTTGTGTTTTGGGTAGGGAGAGGACTAGGTGTATATATAGCTTAAGAATTAGTATCTCCATCAATACTAATAAATAAAATGGTCAAGACTTAATGTACCATTATAGCATTCATCATATCATACTCCGTAATAATGAAATTAATTGATTACATTTAAGTATTGTAACCTATAATTCAAAATGGGATAATTAGACATTAATAACATGTCACATATTTTTACATTCTCCAACTTGACATGATATTTCTATATGGTACAACATAAGGCTAGCAAATAAAATCTTATTAACCATCATCATAAGTATCTCAACATAACAAACCACACAATGGGGATTATGGCGGTCATACATAGTAATTCTCGTATACTCCCTTCCATATATCACACCACTATAAGCTCATTATGCTAGATTCATAAGTTATATACAAATAACATACAGTCCACATACTTGTTATGATAATACATACAAATTTCTTATTCAAACATAAATGCATGCATAATAACATAAAGAATAAGAAATAAAATCAGTAAACATTTTATTTAGCTCAAGAGTGTTTAGAACATTATAATTAGTTATCAATACAACCAAGACCCAACCTAGGAACATGTTGCGTAAATGCCTTTGGTGGTAAACCCTTGGTTAGAGGATCAACAATCATAAGATCCGTACTAATGTGTTCTGGATACACTCTTTGTTTCTGAATTTCCTCTTTTACGATAAAGAACTTTATATCCATGTGTTTTGCACCTTTAGAGTACTTATCGTTCTTAGAGAAGAAAATTGTTGCGGTATTGTCACAATAAATTTTCAGCGGCTTGCTTATAGTGTCGACAACCCCAAGCCCTGAAATAAAGTTCCGCAGCCATAATGCATGAATAGTAGCCTCATAACAAGCTACAAATTCTGCTTCCATGGTGGATGCAGCAATGATAGATTGTTTGGCACTTTTCCAGGAAATAGCTCCTCCAACCAATTGAAACACATAGCCAAACGTTGACTTTCCACTATCTTTGCACCCAGCATAATCAGAATCAGCATATCCAACCACTTCTAGGTGATTAGACCTTTTATAAGTAAGCATATAATCCTTTGTTCCTTTAAGATATCTCAATACTTTCTTTGCAGCTTTCCAGTGATGAATACCAGGATTACTTTGATATCTACTGAGCATCCCGATCGCAAAACTGATGTCGGGTCTAGTACAAGTTTGTAGATACATTAAACTGCCTACAACTGAAGCATATGGAATGTTTTCCATTTCTTTTCGTTCTACGTCATTCTTTGGACATTGTTTAAGACTAAATTTATCTCCCTTCTGAATAGGGACTATACCATCTGAGCACTTGCTCATATTGAATCTCTGAAGAATCTTATCGATATAGGCCTTTTGAGATAATCCTAATAGACCTTCAGATCTGTCACGGAATATTGAAATTCCAATCACATAGGATGCCTCACCCATATCTTTCATTTCAAAATTCTTAGAGAGATATTCTTTAGTCTTATGCAATAAACCAAAATCATTAGTCGCAAGCAAAATATCATCAACATATAGAACCAAAAATATAAACTTGCTCCCACTGATCTTGCGGTATATACATCGATCAACGATGATTTCTTCAAAACCGAAAGATTTAATGGTATCATTGAACTTAATATACCATTGCCTAGAAGCTTGTTTAAGTCCATATATTGATTTCTTCAATTTACACACCATCTTTTCTTTACCCTCAACGAAAAACCCTTCAGGTTGTTTCATATAAACTTCCTCCTCAAGATTTCCATTCAGAAAGGCGGTTTTCACATCCATTTGATGTAGCTCTAAGTCAAAATGAGCTACTAATGCCAATATTATTCTCAACGAGTCCTTCTTTGAGACGGGTGAAAAAGTCTCGTTGTAATCAATGCCGTCCTTCTGAGTATAACCCTTGCCTTTAGAGTCGCGTTTGGTCTTAAAGACCCATTTACAACCGACTAGTTTAAAACCTTCTGGCAAGTTTACGAGATCCCAGACTTTATTTTGAGCCATTGATTTTAACTCTTCTTTCATAGCATTAATCCACATTTCAGACTTATCACTTTCTATGGCTTGTTGAAAAGTTACAGGATCATTATCAATGCCAATATCAAAATCTGTCTCTTGCAAGTAAACTACATAATCATCAGGAATAGCTGACTTTCTAACCCTTGCAGGTTTGTTTAATGCTATTCCAACGAGTTCACTTGTTTGAGTTGGTAAGTTAGTTTCTTCATGGGGTGTTTGTTCATTATTCAAATGTTGTTCTTGATTTTGAAATATAGGAACAACATTTGGTGCAGTTGTGGATTTATGAATATTCATGGGTGACGGATCATCATCCATTATTTCGTTAATATCCACAACTTGATTTTCAACACTCCCACTAACTTCACCATTTTCCAGAAATTTGGCATTGCCTGTTTCAACAATTCTAGAATTGTGGTTTGGACAATAAAACCTATACCCTTTGGACTTCTCTGGGTAACCAATAAAGTAACCGCTAACGGTTCGAGAATCCAATTTCTTTTCTTGTGGATTATAAACCCGTGCTTCTGCTGGACAACCCCAAACATGCAGGTGTCTCAGACTAGGTTTCCTTCCGGTCCATAACTCAAAAGGAGTTTTTGGAACTAACTTACTAGGAACCCTATTTAACAGATACACTGTGGTTCTAAGTGCATACATCCACAAACTTTTGGGTAAAGAGGATTTACTTATCATGCTCCTAACCATTTCCATTAATGTTCTGTTTCGCCTTTCTGCCACGCCATTTTGTTATGGCGTACCCGGCATAGTATATTGAGCACATATGCCGCGACTTTCGAGGAACTTTGCAAAGGGACCAGGACACTGTCCAGATTCATCATACTTTCCATAATATTCACCACCTCTATCAGATCTTACGATTTTCACTTTTCTGTCAAGTTGCCTCTCAACCTCGTTTACAAATACCTCAAGGGCATTTATAGATTGAGATTTTTCATGCAGCAAATAGACATATCCATAACGTGAAAAATCATCTATAAAGGTGATAAAATTTTTTTCTCCAGTGAAGGATGGAGTATCAAATGGTCCACAAATATCGGTGTGTATAATTTCAAGGAGATTACTGCTTCTTGTGGCACCTTTCTTGCTATGTTTGGTTTGCTTGCCCTTAATGCATTCCACACATAAGCCAAAATCAGTGAAGTCTAGATTCGGTAGAATCTCGTTCTTCACCAATCTTTGTAATCTTTCTTTGGATATATGACCCAAACGCTTATGCCATAAGAAAGCAGAATTTTCATCTATGATACTACGTTTCATTCCAACATTATGATCAACAGTAAACAGAGATTCAGAAAAAACATCATCAAGTTTCAATTTATATAAATTATCAATAAGAATACCATAACCAATAAAGGATTTATTCTTATATAAATTAGAACGACCATTTCCACCACCAAAAGTATACCCACTAACATCAAGTCTCGGAACAGAAATTAAATTTCTAGAAATTGAAGGTACATATAGAGTATTCATTAGATCCAAGTGAAACCCGGTATCTAACTTCAATCTATAAGTCCCTACGCCTTCAATGGGAGCCTTCATGCGGTTTCCCATAAATAGAAAGTTATTAGTTGGGCTTATGGTTTGGATTGTAAGGAATCCCTGCATAATATTGGAAACATAAGTAGTAGCACTAGAATCAAACCACCAAGTATTAGAAGGAACTTCAGACAAGTTTGATTCAAAGCATACAGAAACATAATGTATACCTTTCTTTTCGAACCAAGCTTTACACTTAGGAAAATACTTTTGGAAATGTCCCTCTTTCCTGCAAAAATTGCATTTGTTGTCCCTTTGTTCCTTCTTTTCACCATTAGCAACCTTTGAGGTTGTAGCATGTTGTTTCTTCATAAAGTTCTTGGCTTTTGGTTTGAGCTTCTTGTCATCTCCTTGATTCACCAGGTTAACGGAGTGAACTCTTTGTTTCTTTAGTCTTGATTCCTCTTGAATAAGCTTACTGGACAGTTCATCAATATTCCACTTATCCTTTAATGTGTTATAATTGATGTGAAACGGTCCATATTCAGAAGGAAGTGAATTCATTATGAACTGCACCAAGAAAGAGTCATCCACATTCATACCCAGTGTCTTAAGTCTTGCTGCGATATTGGTCATGTCAAGGACATGTTGCTGCATACTCTTTGTACCATCAAATTTCATGGTTGTGAGTTCAGCCATGAGTGTCCCTGCCAGTGCTTTATCAGCAGAACGAAACTTCTCTTCCACAAGCTTAAGAAAATCTTTAGCATTCTGATTTTCAATGCCGGGAAGAGAGGACTTAATGTTGTTGGCAGTTGTCATCCGCATAAAGTTCAAGCAGAGTCTGTTAGACCTTGTCCATGCCTTATGGTATAATTTTTGAGCCTCTGTACTATCATCAGTAAGGTCAGTAGGCCTA
The DNA here is from genome assembly GCA_014162995.1 of Artemisia annua. NCBI lineage: Eukaryota > Viridiplantae > Streptophyta > Magnoliopsida > Asterales > Asteraceae > Artemisia > Artemisia annua. Next base: position 22,148 of record LBNU01016609.1, on the reverse strand, counting down.
TCCTCCAATAGCGCCAAGTCAAGATCCAAAAGTCAAGATCCAAAGCACCTAAATGGAAAGTGACTTGTTCGCTCCATTCGGAGAAATTCACACCGGTAAACAAGGTAACAGAAGAAGCTTGAGAGTGAAGGTTAATTGCTGCAAAAAATGTATATGCTTACTAATTAAGAATTCGTATGAGATAAATAAATGAAATATATATTATTGGTTTCCTTTGGATAAACACAACAATATATCCTCATCATTATTAGAATGCAATAAAACTTTACAAGAAAATAAAATAAACTTCGTCAAATATATAAGCATCTTTGGATAACTATATACATATGACAAAAGTATACTAATTTTCATCTTAAAGATTATTAGTTATAGAAGAATAATTTTTCCTTTGGGCAAAATTCATAATTTCTATCAACTAATAATAAATTCATAATAGCATTCTTTAAGACAACATAAATTATATGACCACAAATTTAAAATTTGAAATTAACTTGATCACTTTGGTGACTAACAAATTAATTTCACTTAATGTCATATAATATATTAATAAATAGCTTTAAAGAGTAATCATTTAGATATAAAACATATGAGTGTTACAAATAATATTCATTTCAAAATTTTGTAACATCTAACTTTAATATGTCAATTAATGTAATTATTAAGCATAATAGGGACCAATCAAGTTATTAAAAAATGCATTGAATTTACAAATAACTGTTGATCCACACACTTGATTTGCATGATAACAAATATACATGGCAAATATTGACAATAAAGTAAAACATTCAAAAACTCACTTATCACGTAATTTAAAATTTACCCTTTAATATTGTGAAACGTTTTAATATTATCGGATACAACATAAAGAAACAAATAAATAAAAGGATCTATTTATTTGTTTTAACTAAAACATGTAACACTTTCATATGTAAAATAAAACATATAAATAAGAGAAAATCTATGCTACTGTGAAAGAAAAGCATTGTCTATCATCATGAAATTCATTGTTCTATTTATAAAACTTGAATACTAATGGATTATATAATTTATATACGACAGTGATATAACAATATATCTTAAACTAAAAGTAGCTATTCACTTGTACAATAATTTTATAAACATAGAAAGCAAATGCATATCAATCATCAATCAAGGTTCACGAAACATGCGATTATTGCGGAAATATTTGATTTCATTTCTTTAACGTGAAACAAGTAAACATATAGTATAGTAGCATGATGTCCCATATATGATCATGGCGTCTTACATTTACACTAAATGCCCATAATTCGAACATATATTAATCGCGTAGATAAAAAGTTGATTTGTATAAATTGACATTTTACTGAAATTGTTGTCCATATTATAATGATATAATTCCTCAAATAGTGTCATAAGCTATATCTAACCACATCATGTCATGCAACTTTCGGACAAATCAAATTAAATGGAATTTTACTTTCGAGCAAATTTACGGTTCGCAATACACATCAGTTAAGATAAATCAAACTAAGGATCATTATCGTATTCAAAACATTGGCTCTGATACCACATGTAAGCATTTATATGTGTAGACATAAGCATCAAATATACATGATGAACACATTAAACTATTATGCCACAATGATCTTAGAATACGATAATAACCACATAGATAAGATGAACGAGTACAACATACCGGAAGCCGTAGTGGATGTCGACATGATGCAAAGAACACTTTTAGCACAACTAGTTTCTCTCCCTTGACCCACTTGATTGTAGAGAGCTTGATGGATAGCTAATGATTATACCTTTTTTGTGTGTTTTGGGTAGGGAGAGGACTAGGTGTATATATAGCTTAAGAATTAGTATCTCCATCAATACTAATAAATAAAATGGTCAAGACTTAATGTTCCATTATAGCATTCATCATATCATAATAATGAAATTAATTGATTACATTTAAGTATTGTAACCTATAATTCAAAATGAGATAATTAGACATTAATAACATGTCACATATTTTTACACTCGAGTGTATCATGTAGAATGTCAATCACATGTATGGTCGAGTGGAAAGTTGTCCAGGGTGGTATATATGCATGCTCGTTGAATATTGTCACAGCACTTCGAACTCCAATACATTGCCATTTATTGATTTCTATTTCCGTCATTTGACCTCTGAAAAATTCATCGAAGCATAATCTAAGTCATCAAATCACAACAGATTAACTACATTAACAACCTCCTATGTTTCCAGCATATTCAAATCAAATCACATTTTCTTTAACAAGATCATATCGCATTTCATTTACCATACATAATCTAGACTGAACTCACTTTAGGTTCAATTACGAGAAACTGAATCTGCATCAAAGCATAAGGTATTATATAGATTAAGTACTCATAACAGAGAAATTAGATTAACGGAATTTTTGTACGAATCAATGAGCCATTGTGATTTTGTGATGTGGGAGTGTAAAAAATGAAAGTTGGTGTTTGAAGAGGTGTATATAAAGTAGACTATATCCAAGGCCCATGGATGGCCTAGTTCTATCATTTCTTTTACAAATAAGAAAGGACGTGCATAGAATTATGATAAAAGTGATTACTTAGAAGACAACATGTTTTTGCTAAAAAAAATAAAAAATAAATAAATAAAAAATAAAATAAAGTACTAAACGCAAAATTCCGCTTTTTGATTTATCATAGAAAAGCATTATACGGAAATTGTCAAAGAAATCATACCAGAAACTTGTTACGTTCGGAGTATGAAACAACACCTTAAGAAACAACACTAATTATCAAGCATAAGTACACATCCTAACACCCTTAATATAAAACTATATACGTAACTTATAAGTTTATATAACATCTTCGTTGAAAACATATATGAAATCAAAAATAATTGATCATACCAATTATATTAAAGTAGTTACCATAGCTCTTAAAAGGATATACAATAATGTAGTAATAAAATTGAAACTCTAATTAACACATTGCTTAATAGTTTGTTTGGCATCTTTGTCTTTTTTCCAACAAATATCAAGCTAAATTTAATGGAGTTGAGCATCATAGCTTCAGGTAATAAAGATTTATTACTTACCAATTGATTAACCAATATATTTGACCAAATGAAAACCATGAAGGGCACTCAAATATTAACTATATTCAACAGCACACATTAAAATGAATGTTACTATTATATTGTTCAAGAGTTTTTATTTATTTATTTTTATTTTTATTTTCAATTTACTCCATTCCGCAATACAAAATTTAAATGATGCTTGCAAAGAATTATACCACGATATACAACACAGGCAACATATATAGCCAAACCTGACAACCACATAAGATTAACAGCCAAGCTAAACATAAACAGGCCATGGGGAAGGGACCATCATCCAACAAAATGCCAAGGAACTCTGGCCACACCCACATGGAATACAAGCAGTAAACACACACACTGTTACAATATATAGTTATATACATACATGAGACACTATATTTTTTATAATTTGGCTCACACTAAGCACCAGGTCCTAAACACTCTTCCAAAATTCTCACAGCAATTTACACTTTCATATCCGTGCATTGCAAACACTTTTTTCCTCACAAACTATGTTACCTCATCACCAAATATGCATTTCCCAGGATCCCCATCCACTGAACCCAATTTACTTTATATTTGTAGGCTTTTATGAATGTCGGCTTATTATACCATTCAGATATAGATCTATATGGATTTATCTTAAGGTAGTAGATAGCATCAATATCATGGTCACAATCATCTTCAAAAAGATCATTCCACACGAAAGCATTCTTATAGCATCTGCGTCATCAATAGGAATATAATCTAGCTATATATACGAATATGCTCTGGGACCTAGCTCGTTATCATGTTTCGAAGTCGTTTAACCATATTCAAAAAGTATAGGCAGCTTTTAGGAGGTGAAAGTAGACACCTTAATCAGTTTAAAAATATTGATAAACATAAGAAGTTTATCTCCATATGAACATTTAAATTTCAAAGTGCTTATTAATTGTACAAAAACTAACACAACATCTTATATAACCTAACCTTCACAAAATAATCACAATTCATAAAGCCTAAAATTAACACTACTATATCAAATCATAACAGAAATAACGGACCTCTTTTGTTATGTAATTGAATCACAATTTGATGAATCTCTGATTTTGTGAGTGTAAAAATAGGATGTGAGGTTGAGGAGGTGGTTATATATAGTCAAGATATGTATTTGAGTGTTTAAGTAAATAGAACGGGGATTATTATTACCGGCCTTGTGTTGGCTCAAATGGTTACGGGTTGGTTGTGTAACCTGGAGGTCACACGTTCGAGGCTCGGTATTGGTGTTGGTTGGCAATACCTAAAAAGAAAAGGCTACAGCCCTAGGTATTCTAAAATACCTTTTTTTCATCTTTCTTTTTAAGTTTTTTGTATTTATACCTTTTAGTGGTTATCTTATTTCAAAATACCTTTTTTCATCATTCTTTTTAAGTTTTTTGTATTTATCTATACTACTATATAAAGCATTTAAGTTGTGGGCTCCGTCAAAAATTAAGATAAGGAGCTCCAATTATGGAGTGACATGTGTCACTTCTCAACTAAAAAATCACATTTATTTTTAAATTGAAATATCTTTTGATCTATTTATTTTTTTAATAATCTAATTTCATCATATTTTCTAAAATTTTGTGCTCTTTAATTCAACATCTATTTTGATATATTTTTATAAGTTTTTAGTTTTTGCATTTTTAATGGGTTATTTTGATTCAAATTTTTACAACTTTAACCTTTATTTGAATCAATACAAACTTGATTTGTTAAAGTTATAACTTTTGGGGGAGTGTTTGACAGGTAAAAAGTTGTGAGGGTTTTTATGCGAGATTAATAATGTCACGAGAAAGTTACGAGAAACCCAAACAAACTGGTATGTGTTTAACTGTTTATACACATACCTTTTATTGACCAAAACCCGACCAGATAGACCAAAAACTAACCCATAAATGCCAAATACTTGTGTTTTTGTGTTTTTGAATGTGCAGGTATGGATTTATAAGAAAAGGACAAAAAATCACAAGAAAATGACAAAACGAGCACGGGATTTGGAAAAGTGTCAAAAGCCGGAGCCGGGGAAGCTAAGTGGTCTAAGAAAAGCTCATACTTCATAAGAAGTCCCTAAAGTTTCAGAAATGGAAAGATTGGTCCTTGAAGTTAAAGTTTGGAGATTTTACACAAATGGCCCCTCAAGTTAAAAGATTGTCAATTATGGTCCTTTTGAAGTATATTTTGAAGATGTGACACATTGGCCCTTCAAGAATCATGAATTGACAACAAAAGCCCTTAGATAAAGATTATTAAATTTTGGCAGCTCTGGTCCTCATAATTTCAGAAAGTACACTTTTAGTCCCTTGGTTTAATTTGCCACTACTACACGGATCCCACTTATATATCCTTAACCCTTTAATAACTTTTATACCCATTTATCCAAATCCCTTTAATCCATTTCACTTATAAACCCTTTAACCACCCAACCCACTAAACCCATTTATCCTAAACAATCCACCTGGCCCAAACACAAAACATAACTCAAGCCCACTTTTACTACCCCTTATAACCATAACCCATTAACCCAACCAAAACCATAACCAGTTAAAAAAAAATAAAAACGCGCCATCCATTTTACTGTATCTCTTCCTCACATAATTCACCCTGCACCCAACCTTTTTACCTAAGATTCTAGTACGAGGTAACATCTTCTAGAACCTTTGACAAGTCAGTGAATGTTGTCATAAATCAGCACATGTGGCAGATTCGAGAGCTCTGATTGGTTTAAGCAACGTGGAAAAGAGATAAGGCTCAATAATATGGCTAAGAATTGAAGGAATGTCGACATAATGAGGATATGGATGGATATGTGGCAGAGATTAGAGCTTCTAGCAGCTTCACAAACCCTAGACCCCTCACCTTGGTTCGGCTATAAAAAGACCCCTCATTTCACAATTTTAGTGTGTAGTCTTAGAGTAACGTTATGCTGTTTAAATGTTTTCCTAGTCAATAAACTTGTAATCTCAGTTTCTTTTATGTAATGTTTCAGTGATAATAATAGAAGTTTAGTTTAAATAACCTTAAATTTTGTTTTTACTTCATATGCATTTTAGTTAAATTTCAATAAAAGTTTCAAGCTTTCTGCTTTTTGCAGTAAGATAAATCTCTATAAATTTGTTAAAAATGATTTAGTAAGTTTTTTCTAGTTTCACTTAATTAAAAATACAAAAAAAAAATCAGAAAAACAAAGAAAAATACAAAAAGATGTTGTTCTTTAAACTCCAAGCTTGCAACCAAGCTTATTTTCATTAGATAGAAGCTTATATTAGCTGTTATAGCTATTGTTAGCTTTCTAGTAGATTAAAACAGAAAAAACTCAAAAATCTCACAAAAAGTCAAACGTTGGTCAACTGTTCAAGTTCATGGTGAATTTGGGTACGAATTGATAGTCTAATCAGTGTACTGGAAGTGATTAGCCTGTCCAAAGACAGGCTAGCATAGTGAACCCCCTCTGTTTGAGCTGAGGGGGATGCTTTTGTAAGTCCTCATTTCAATTTTCCTCTCTTAGTATTTAACTGCTTGTTTAGTATAGATCTCAGTGGTTTTTGCTTGTTTGATGTTAGTAGCTATTCCTAGTATTGATTTTATTGCTTATTTGCTCAGTGGTAGCCTTTAGTTGGATTGTTTAATGTATTTCTTGTTAGTTGCATGCTCACTGTCAACATTAGTATAATCTGCAGACCTTGTTCTTGATGTTCTTTGTTGATTTTGAGTGCTCTAGTAGACATAATATTGCTTAGGTAATCTGTATCAAGCTTAAAAACAGTAGATCTAGGCTTAAATTTGCAACTTGTAGTGTAATATTAGGGTTTAAGGACTGTTTGGTTTATGAGTGTTTTGAATGTTCTAGTTGTTTATTGGCTGAGTCCTTAGCATTGATAGCTTACATTAGATGAATATTGGGTAGTCAAGTAATAAAACTGGTCATCATAGAGTAAAAAGTCAAAATTAGCTTGTTTGTTTAATTTTGCTGCACATTTCATGAATCTGTCCCTACTAATGGTTGTGATCTTTGTGATTTGTGTTTGTAGCTATGATTTAAGTGTTTAAACAAGTTTAATAAACATCTAGTAAGAGATTTAGGAAGTTGAAATTGGGTTAAGTCAAAGTTATAGTGCAATAAGAAAAGTCAATTTCTGCAACATTTTCTTGTTACCAGATTTTTATTGCTGAACTTAGGTAAAATTAGAGTTCAATTAGCTTGAAAAAATTAGGGCTTTTAGGTTTTTAAGGTAGCTTGGTAGGTAGTATATCTTTTGCCCCCTTAGGTTCTGCTTTCTAGCTTATTAAGTGTCTTATTTATAAGCCCAAAGTAGGTCCCTAAACTGTGTTTTCTGTCCTAGTTCATTTGCTGTCATAAGTGCTTTTCAGCTCATTTATTGTGTTTTTCTTAGATTTTTCTGTTCCATTGTGCTTAATATAGTGTGTTTAAGGTTCTGTAAAAGATTGGTGTTCATTAGTGCTTATTAGCTTATTCTAAGTGCTTATCTAAACTGCTTTTTGTGTCCAATTGCTTATTAGATTGTAGTTTACTGCCATCTTTATTTTTCCTAGGTTCTAAATAATTATTTAGAATTTCCAGAAAAATCCCAGATTTAATTAAAGTCATTTGCCATTTATTTTAATTAAAGTTAGTTTTAAATCAATTTAATTAGTTTTTTAATTAATATTAATTAAAGAAAATCCCAAAAAAATATTTCTATTTTTAAAATTAGTTTTTAGTTAAATTAGAATTTTAAAAAAGTAATTTTTCATTTTTCTTAATTATTTGCATTTTAATTTATTTCAATAATTAAATTAGAATTTAAGTTATCTTTAATCCTTTTTAATTAATAATAAATCAGAAAAAGACAAAAGAAATTTTATTTTAATTTCAATAATAGTATTCAGTTAATTTAGGTTTTATAAAATTAAAATTTCAATTTTTAAGTCATTTCTCATTTTTATTTACTATTTAGATCTTAAACAAAAATACAAAAAAGAGTTTTTTAATTAATTCTAATTAAAGAAAAGAAAACAAAAATATATAATTTTAAATTTCCAAAAAGTCTTTAATTACATTTAGAATTTTATAAAATTTAGTTTTCACCTGTAGACCTTTTATTTTTAGTAGTTACCTTTTAATCTCGGGATTAGCCCGGGATTTACGTTTAATTTTACAATTTACTTAAGCGCTTCATTTACGTGTACTATTTACGTGTTTGTTTGTTATTTTATTAATTGTAGTTTAAAAATCATCACATTCCCTTTTATTTCACTTTTCTTTACACAAATTCACAAATCGTTAACTACGGTTCCATTCACCTTCACACGGACCACGACCGGGTATTTCTTATTTGTTGAGAAATTACTTGGATATATACTATACTATTCACGAAATACATCAAAACCATTTTGGCGCCGCTGCCGGGGAAGGTTGAAGTGAATTTTGGTTTTCGTTTTTCGAATTGTGTTTTGAAAAACTTCCTTGTGAATATTTTCTTATATAAAAAGTAAAAAAAAATATTAAACACTTTTCCTAAAGTGTTTGCAAAATACCAAAAATATAGTAAACATCCTTGCTCTTCCGTTGAAGGAGGGGTGTTGTAAACCAAATAAGTTTGAACGCAAAAGAGATTGTGAAATTATTCGGTTTCGGATTACTTTAATTCTACAACCAACTCCTTCGTTGTGAGTAGATTTGAAGGAAACGATTTCGGGTGACGAATCGATCACAAAAAAATAACAAAAGAAAAGAAAAAGACAAAAATATTGTGATTTTTAAGTTTTCTTATTTATAAAAATCCAAAAATATTTTCCTTTCTAAAATTATTTTCTTTTTAACTTTTTAAATTTTCACTTTATTTTTGGTGTATGAACACCCGTTCTTCGTCTAACGATATTCTTTCGCCTCTTTCGGATCCTGAACGGATTATTCGACATAATCATCGGGTTGATTTTTCGAGTTTGAATAACTTCGACGATATTAGCACGAATCGTGTTCTTTCCCCAATCGTTGAGGAAATGAACAATAACGGTCAAAATGTTGTACCCCCGCCGGTGGGTGGTGCACAACAAAATGGGATCCCTCCGGTGGGACCCCAACCCGTTTATGATTTACGTCCGATGGAAGAACAACTCCAATCACCCTTCCAAGGTATTAGGAGGGCCATCGTGATTCCCGATATCACCGCAAACCAATTTGAAATTAATAACGGATTACTCAATCTTATCACGGGTATATCCTTTCACGCTGTTGATCACGAAGATCCTTATGTTCACATTAGGACTTTCACCGACATTGCTGAAACAATTAAGATCAATCAAGTTCCTTTTGATGTGGTTAAGATGAAATTGTTTCGCTTTTCACTCAAAGGCGCCGCCCGAACTTGGCTAGAAAAAGAGCCCCCAAATTCGATTCATACTTGGGGTGATCTAGCAAACAAATTCATCAATCATTTCTATCCTCCTTCTAAAACTTCTAATCTTCTGATGAGACGAAAAATGTTACGTTTTTAGGGGTCGGTTTGAGTCCTAATTCGTATGTTTTTTGTTTGGATTTCACCCAAAGTCGTTTCTATTCTCATTTTAGGTACGTTTGAAGGGAAAATCACAAAAGAAGCATTTTCGGGCGTTTTCGGAGTGAAAAAGTGCGGAAAACATCAAAAACTCAAAAGACCTTGAAGATTACAGAACGTGACGCCGTCACACTATACAAGGTGACGCCGTCAGGAACAAGTGAAGTCCAGAATTGGAAAAATACTCGTGACGGGCCAGAGAGTTCGTAGTGCAAATTGGTGATGCCGTCAACCAAGGCCGTCAGATCTGGAACCAGCAATTATGACCACGTCAAGGAAGGCCGTCAGGAAACCCTAATCGCCGAGCTGACGACGTCACCTATTGGGCTGACGCCGTCAGCCCGCGTTTTCTATATATATAGAACGATTTTTCTTTATTTTAGAGAACCTAGTGGAACTTTAGTCGAATTTTGGAGTGGAGAACTTTAGGGTTAAACCCTAGTACGTGTATTAGAGACCTTAGAGGGTATCCTAACCCCTCTAACTTGCATGTTTAATCCAAGATAAGTCTTTATTCATACAATATGTCTATGTGTTGTGTGATTTATGCTTGTGCTTGTCTTTCTTTCAACATGCTAGGCTAATTTACTTTGTGTTTGCTTAGATCTAATGAAACCTAACTATTGATTATCATGTGATGTGTATGTTGTGATTGTATTTGGGTGAATGTTTCATCTACGTTAGACTAGAGAAAACTGGCTAATCTCCTATACGGTAACAAGCTTGAACGTCTTTAGAAACGTGAATCGTATGTGCGTTATCGATTTTAAGGTAGTATTTCATGCATAGGTTGCTATCGGTGAGCTCATGATAGGATGCTTGACGTATCGTCATAGAGTGAGGTAGGAACTTATAGAGTTAGGGAATTGAACGCACTCCCTACGACTTGTTAGGAATACACCCGTCATCCACGCAAACTCAACATACTAATTACATGGTAAAAGATAGTTAGGGAGTAATGAAATCTAAGTAAACACTATTCTCCACCACTGATTTTCTCAAAACCAAAAAAATACAAAAATATAAGTAGCTTAGAAGTAGATAACTTGGGTTAGTTGACTAGCAACTAATTCCGCCCTATCCTCCAAAACCAGAGATTTTACTGCTTTCATAAAATATAAAAATACAAAAAGAATCTTCCTCCACCCTTAGACCTAGATTAGAGTAGCCTTTAGCCTAACGAACACTATTCCCTGCGAGAGAACGATCAATCCCCCGGTACTTGCCACTACACTATACTACATCGGTCAGGTACACTGCCTGGTGGGGATTGCAAGCTTCTCGAGATCCCTCGAGAGGTAAAACGTAGTGCGTGTTGCAATCCACGCGCATCAAGTTTTTGGCGCCGCTGCCGGGGAATAGTTATTGTTTAGGTTAATTTTTATTCTTAATTAGGTCTACTCACTAGACTCCTTTCTAGTGAGATTTTGTTTTATTTTTCTAGGATTCTCTTTAGTCTATCTTTTTCTTCGTGTTTTTGTTCGTAACCGTTACCATCCGACATCATGGAAGGTGGTAACATCCTTGATCCCAACAACCTAATTCAACCAAACCCACCTCCTAGAGCCCGCACCTTAGGAGAGTACTCCCGACCTAGCCACCAAGGCTATCGAAACACCATTGAGCTCAACCAAGGAGCCAATGTGACACCCTTGAGATCCGACACCATCCGGTTGGTGCAAAGCGGATGCGCATTCCATGGGCTTCGTTCCGAAGACCCAAATCAACACCTTAAGGATTTCCTCAAAATCGTAGATTCCATAGACCTTAGTGTTGACACCCGAGAGACCACCCGACTACGCCTATTCCAATTCTCTCTACGTGACCAAGCTAGTCAATGGCTTGAGCGCTTCCCCGCTGGATCCATTACCACATGGAACGACCTGACAAGGCGTTTCCTTACCCAATTCTTTCCACCCGAAAGGACGGCCAAGCTAAGAGACGCCATACTCTTCTTTGAACAACGCCAAAAGGAAACCCTCCGTCAAGCGTGGACTCGTTTCAACTACATGCTCCAACGAGTCCCTCATCATGGCTTAAACCAGTGGCTCCTAGTACAAATTTTCTACGATCATGTCAACTACCACTCCAAACGCAACATCGACCAAGCCGCTGGTGGCAAACTCCGCGACAAAAACGCATCCGAGTCGTGGCAAATAATCGAGGAATTGGCAAGGAATAGCGATGAGGAATGGGAGGAGAGTCCAGCTGCAGAGTCAGCATGCGAAATAGTCGCACCACCGAGTAAGGCAATTCAAGTTACCGAAGAGGGCCTTGATGAGCTTGAAAGAAAGGTAGGGTGCCTGCTCGAAAAACGGAAGAAAACCTCAAGTCCACAACAAGCAACGGTTAGCTCTGTTTCAGTCATTAAATCAGTACCGCTATCCGAATCACCTCTCAGAGAAAATGTGGAGACCTTTAGAGCCAAGTACCCTCAACCCCCTCCAAGCAACCTTAGCCCTGAATTCGAAACTCGAATGAGAGAGTACATGACTACACATTCGGAAAGGTTGGCAAAATTCGAAGAAGAGGTATATAAACAGAAGGAGGAGATGGAAGCGAAGATGGCAGAGATGATGAGCCTATTAAAGGAATACAAAAGAACTAAGACTCCTGAGAAGGTATTAACTAGAAAAAGCGCCGATGCTCCTGATATAAGGTCTGTTAACGCCATTAGAGTCATCCCCGAGAACCAAAACAAAGAGGACAAACAGCACGTTACCCAGGTCGACGACGGAGTCAGTACCCCTGTACCTGACAACAAGAATGATAATGATGGTGTAACGCATGATGAGGAAGGGGAAGAAAAACGGCCGAATAATCACTCAACTAATGAGCCACCGAAATCGCAGTTGGTAAAACATTACCTACAACGTGACATAAATAAAGAGACATTAGGCGAATGGGTGAAAAACTACCGAGCTACCTACCCCACCGCAAGGAGGAACAAGAAAAAGGCGATGACTGATACGTTACCAGGTGGGCAGTTGTATGAAAGCCTCATGAGACAGAAACTTGTCACCAAGCAAAGGTTTCAAGGCATTTTTAAAATACCATGCGACATAGGTAAACTTAGAGGTTTAGACGCGGTAGCCGACCAAGGTTCAGAAGTAAATCTGATGCCATTATCCATTTACACAAGGTTGAGTAGCCAAGCACCTTCCCCCTCCCGCATAACACTTTCTTTTGCTAATCGTTCCTACGAACGCCCATTGGGAATGGCCGAGGACGTGTTGATTAGCGTTAACGGATTCCTCTACCCAGTAGACTTTATGATCGTTGACAGACATGACAATGATACACCGATAATCCTCGGAGAACCCTTTCTTGCCACTGCCAGGGCGCGAATTGACTATGATCGCAGTACGATCCTATTCAGAAAAGGGAATCAAACGCAAGGCTTCCCAACAACCCCACGAGGGGAGAAATATAATGCCCCGCAAGAAAGGGAGGATGAGGATAAAACCGGTAACCGTGTCAAAGAGAAGATCCTGGAATGGGAAACAAGGATCAAGAGTTACAAAGAAGAGGGAATGGGTCGAAATAAAAAATTCGACATAAATCCCGTGAAGGCTGACAAGAAAGCCAGGAACCCCAAGGAGTTCACTAAAGGGGACTTTGTACTCCTGAGGTATGCCGATGCGAAAGAACCTCCCGATAAACCGAGCCCCTGGTGGTATGGGCCATTTACAATTAGAAACTTATGCGAGAAGGGGATAGCAACCTTGAGTAGCGTAAGAGGAGGTGAAGTGGTGACAGGTATCGACCGATTGAGACATCATCAAATCAGCAACGATGATCATGCACATCAAGGATATACGGTCATGCTCGACGATGCGATCACGTAACGAGGCAAAACCTCGAGTCTAGCTACAAGACTCATTAATAAAGAAAAGCGCTTCTTGGGAGGCAACCCATGTTTTGTGTGTTTTTGTGTTTATTTGTTTCCGTATGTAAATTATATTTCTTGTTATTGATTCATGCTTCAAACTAAATTGTGAAAATGCTTTATTTTGTTTTTAACTTTGTTTTAATTACATATAAAGGTAATTCGCATAAACTAAGTGTAAGAGACATCCAAATCGGTTAATATAGAACGAATGAACATGAATCATAACAACGAAATTAATTTACATATTCGTACTTATTAGAGTCAAATGCTTGTATCGAGTCATAATGATTTTTTCTGCAGAATTCCCAGGAATTGAGCCAAAGGTTTTCCAAGAAATTTTCCGGAAACTCAACTTAAACTTTCTGTCAGAACACTCTGACGACGTCAGGAGTTAATACCTGACGACGTCAGGTGCAAAAATCTGTAATTTATTTGTTGATTAAAATTTACTAACGGAACTTGTATGTTTGTCAAAATCTCTCTTATGAATTCCAGGAAATCTGTAGAAAAATCATTCCACAAGCATTATATCTTACTTGCTTTCTAGGTATACGTCTATATATATATGAATAATGCCGCCGATTTTA
>LBNU01016608.1:3298-45024 GCA_014162995.1 Artemisia annua | reverse complement strand
TCAATGATCCTGTGCTCCTTTTTCGTTCAGATTGGTTAAGTACATATGCCCACATATCAATGACTCCCGCACTGACTTCATTCCCTTCTTTGAAGCTCTCAAAGTGGATTCTTTGACCGTCAACAAAGTAGGAATGAAATAACACATCACTGCAATTTCATTTTAAGATAATATTTTAGGAAAAAATGAAAAAACTACTGATTAAGGGTTACGATTTTTTAAATTGATGAATTTAATACTTACTCAAGATCTCCTCTTGCAGCGAAAATTGTATCAGCCACCTTTTTTTCATTGTCATGTACCTTGTTCTTCATCACAACCACTCTTTGAAAATACGGAGATTTTATTGATTCAGAAGGCTTGACTTTTCTCTTTTCTCTTATATTCTACAAGCCTCATTCACCTTCACTAATATTCTTCACCGTTTCAGGTATTTTAAGTTTTTGAGCGATTGTATTGAATGAATTAAGTGGCGTGGTAAAATCTTCATCTTCTGCTTCATTAACATTGACTTCATTCAATGTTACTTTTTCTTCTGGTGCTGGTGGAGCACACGATATGGGTCTTATCATCTTTGGTTTATCTTCATCTTGTGGTGAAGACTTTATCCTTTTTACTCCTGTTTTCTTCATTTCTGAAGCTTCGTCTTGAATTCTTTTCCAAGCACTGTCATCAATTTTGTCGCTCAAGAATCCTGACGATGTGTGCATAAAAGGTGTGTTCTTGATCAACTCATCCAAGATCTGCTCGGGGTCTTGCTTCTCTTGATACAAAACCAAAGCCTTATTCTGAAATTGGTCCGGGTTGAATATTGGGAATTGGGGCCTTGGCATCTGTTTTCAGTTAAAGGTTCATCAACAAGGTACAAAATAAGTTCATCAACAAGGTGCAAAATAAGTTCATCAATTATAAGGTAAAGGTTGATTTTTATTACTGGTTGTTCACGTTCAATCTTTTCAAATGCTTCCATAAAGGCTGGATCTAAGCACAACTGAGTAAACGTTGGCTCTGTCGGGTTGTCCGGTTGAGGTTCATCTGTTTCTATAGATGCTTCCTTGGCCTTGGATCCATCCGTATCATCACCCATCGTTATCATCAACGTTTGTGAACTCTCATCTTCCTTTTGTGAACTCTTAGATGTTATCCTGTTCACCAACTTGTTCATCCAGTCCTGGACTTCCAACAATGATTCATTTCCGGGGTGTTTCTCCAATCCAGCCCTTAGCATGTCATCAATATTAATTTTCATTTCTTGAAATAAGGATAACATGTTCTTCAGTGAGTTACTGAATTCCTGTCATTAATATAATCAAATAAGTCTTTGGGCGCAAATAAGATCTAAATTTCAAAAGTAAATCGAAAGATGGTAAAGTGATAAATCAGAAAGTAAGCCTAAAGATTTTTACCTCCGCTAATTTGAATTGGGAATACTCCCCTTGAAACTCTAATATCATTGCTGATAACTGTTGTTGGGTGAGCTTAATACTTGAGGATGACAGTTCATCATTTCTATTTTCAGATGTTTGATCGGTCCCTGTCATTGGATCAGCCATTGGATCAGATTCGGTCCTTTGAATATCATCCTCAGTTCCGGTTTTTGGAATATCATCATCTGTTAATTGATGAACCAAATAAAAGAAATTCAAATATTCACTGATGAACCTCATTCTAATATATGCAAATTTCAAATATCACAAAATAGATTTTTTACCGAATGGCTGTGGATCTACCCAATGAGGCTCCTGAATATCATCTATATGAACATTATCAGCCATTTGCTCATCAACGTCAGCTGCCTTAGGGGAATTTGAAGTTCGTTTCCTTTTGTATCCGACAACGCTTTTGAACATGTTCATCGAATAGCAGTTGTTAGGAGATAGCGAACTCCTTTTCCTTTTCTGTTTTCCTCCTACATAGTATAAGGTTCATCAGATTATTAACAGGTTCATCATAAAGCAGATTATTAATATAATATAAGTTTCATCAGATTATTAACAGGTTCATCATAAAGCAGATTATTAATAAAATATAGTATAAGGTTCATCAGATTATTAATATAATATAAGGTTCATCATATTATCATTTTTGTTTACCTTTAAGTGTTCTTTGTCTCTTCTTTACCGTATATTCTATCAGCATGTTATCTTCATCTTCTCCGATCACTGGCTGTATCTGATCTTCTTCTGTTTTCTCTTCCTCTATTTCATCTCCATAATTCTCTGAATTTAATAAATTCATTCCGATCAAATGTCAATAACTGATGATTCCAAAATAAATCTGATGAACATTTAATAAAATCATACCTATAATCATCTGTAAACCCAGCTTTTCAGGAGTCCCCCGTTTCGAAACAATTTCTTTTGTCCATCTTGGTTTTGTTGAGGGTTGTTCAACATTTTGGATTTCTGCTTCAGCATTTTCTATCTGCTCTTGATCATCATCATCTCTCTCTTCTTCACCGTAGTCAATATTTTGTTTTGCACCGTCATCATCATCATCGTTCTCTGTATCATCATTTTTTTGTTCTTCACCGTCATCATCATCATCATCATCATCATCATCATTCTCTTCTTCATCGTTATCATCATTCTTTTCTGCATCATCATCCTTTGTTTCTTCTTCTGCTTCCTCCAATTCTTCCTCGTTCACCGTTTTCACAGCTTTTGGAGCTCTTCCTTTTCTGATTTTTCCAAACAACATCTCTTCCAATTCTCCCAAAATTTCTGTTTTCTAGTATTTAAACGATAGAATTTTTGGATTCTTCAGAAGTGAATTGGCAAATATCACCTGCAATTTTAAGTTAATGTAACTGATGAACCAAAAACACATGACAAAATTTAATTTGCATCAACGATAAAGAATATACTAATTACCTCCAATAGCAAGATTGGTCCAAAGAATGGCTTTCCCGATTTCCAATCTTTCCCGGTTTCCTTCATACAATCCACCACATATTTGCACCAGTTCATTTGTCTCACCTTTGTAAGATCGACAAGAGATGGCAGGACTGCTATATTCAGTGTCCCCATTGATACCACATGGAACAAAATAGTAGAAAACAAGCAAATGAAGTTCATCGTAAATAGCTTTCCACTATCATTTTTCTTAATTTGTTTCCTAATTAAAGGCAACAAATCTTTATTGACAAACAATCTAGGTTTTTTTCCTAATTGGTTTCTCCATTCTATGTAATTTTCGTTTGATCTTTCCTTCAAAACGTCACGCACATCAACTTCAAGCTGGCCCATTGGGAATCCAAAATTATGGTGAACTCGCTCAGGGGTTATTTTTATAGTTTCACCAAAGACAGTTAGAATTCCTGATTTAGCATCAAACCTTTCTAGCAACCAATACCCTAAACGACTTGGCATTACATTTAATCCAAAATCCATCAACGACGTAAAACCCAAACCTGCAACTGCCCATTTTTGGTCCATTGTTATTTCGTTAATAATATCATATAATGGACCAGGAAAATTTTTTATTTCAACCATTGGAAATTTAACTTGGTTAGGTTGGAGAGTCTGGCGAAGATTTAGTCCAGGCTTAAGGTCTTCTGAGAGAACAGGCTTAGGGTCTTCAGGGTTCGATGAACCTGAAGGTTTTGAAGGTTTCGATGAACCTGAAAGTTTGGAAGGTTTCGATGAACCTGAAGGTTTTGAAGGTTTCGATGAAACTGCAGTTTTTGAAGGTTTCGATGAAACTGCAGGTTTTTTACTTTTTTTAGAAACCGGTTCATCAGCTTTTGATGAACCTCTAGCTCTTTTATCAGTAAATGCATCTTCAACGAAGTCATCATCACTCGGAGAATATGCTCTCAAAATCATAGGCTTCTTTCCTATCCAATAAAAAAAACACCAACTGTTAAGCATTCTTTCAATGCAAAATAACTATAAACTCTTGTTAAGCATTCTTTTCAACTGATATAATGTTGTATTTGTTTCATCTTATATAGGCCGGCTTGTGGCTTTGATTCGTTGTGTTTTTGTGTCAAAACGTTATATCAAAAAATACCAACAAAGTGAAGTCAATGTTATCGTGAGGACAACAAGACGTGGAGAAATACAAGTAAACCATTCGTGAAAAGGATTACCTCGTAAACTCGTGCAATGTGATATTTTCAAGACCGGAAAAGTGATTCCCCGAGTCGTGTCCCAGCGAGGAGTGAATGGAAAGTATCGCGAAAGTGATGAGATTAAAATGCTTGTATGTTTGATTGGAAAGATTGTTTAGTTTTGTTTGTACGTTAAATTAACGAAAATGGAAAATTAACGAACGAGAATGAAAATAAATCAACCTAAAGGGAACAAAAGGCAATTGGCAAACTAGGGAGATTCTAAAACACTACGGGAATCAAAAATAGGCATCGGGAATCCTAAATCACAAGTAAACAAATAAACGTGACGTTTATTTAAGATAAACGTCAACGCGCGCACAAAAACGTGAAATTCAAGCTACGCAAGTCCTACGGGCCTACAAATAATTTTCTTACGCACTAAATGACAAAAGAAAATTTTAGAAAAAAGAAAATTAATTATTTAATGAAAATCCTATTTAATATGATTTAATTGCTAAATTGCACTAATTAATTCAAATTAATTATCTAAACTATTTAAATAAATTTGAAACTTTTCTGGAAAATCAATTAAGTTAAAGCAAGCCTATCAAAAATAAAAACCTTGAAATAAGTTTCCTAAATAAGCTGAAAAAGCAATTTTAAGCTAATAAGGCTAAAAAGAACTACTACTATAAAAATAAAAAGTGTAAAATAGAACTTGAGAAGTCCCTAGGGCGCGTTGGCAGCAGGTGTGAGTTGTGAGGCTTGGTGTGCTTGAGGTCTGGGGTTCGAATCCCACCCAGACCTTTTTACAAAAATTATTTTTTTTAGTTTTCTTTCTTTGCTTTTACTAACACACCAACACACACTCAAATTTCTTACCTAAAACAGATTTTTACTAACAAAAACTTAAACTAATTCTTGATTTTACAATAGATTTGAGAATCCAAAATGGATTTCAAAATTTTTGTTTTCAAACTTTGTTCAAGAAATTTTCAAACGAGCTCAATAAGCTAAGACAAGCTCAGCTTAGGCAACAAGGATAACAAACACAATCAACACAAGAACAAACACAGAAACAACAAGATCAACAACAAGAATTTCAAGAACAACAAGAATAGCAACCAAGAACAATAAGTAGCAGCAACAACAAGCAGTTAAACACATAAGCTTAAATAAGCAATAAGCTTGGACAAACACAATGAAAACAACAATATAAACAACAAAAAGCAACAATAACAACAAGATCAAACAGGATCAAACAAATCCTAGAATCAAACAAGCTCAACTTGTTGAAGAACAAAAAGCAGCAGCAGTGAGCTGGGGAGGGATTTTGGGGGCAAAATAAGCTAGGGTAATAAGCACTATAGGGTAAACTAAAAGCATAAGCTCAAAGTCAGCCTAGGTAACTCCACAAAGCACTAAAAATCAGACCTAAAGCTCAAGAAATAAGCTAGATATGAGCAAAAGAAAAATGGGTCAATAGGGGTCTGGTGGTACAGGGCAGTCACAATGGTAACCAGTCCACTTTAAGCTACTTAAACCCTAATGTAAAAAATTCCTAAAATCTTGAAAAAATTATTTTTAGAACCACAACCTGGCAAAGAACAGATATCCAAAGTTTCAATTCATAACCTCTAACCATGAGTAAATGACAGATCCACCAACTTTTGAGCAATTTTTGGCATTTTGACTTTTTCACTTTATGTAAACTTTGACCAATGTGAGATTTAATCCTTCCTAAACTATTGAATGTGTTGTATTATGCTGAAATGAAACTAAACTAAGCAAGTTGAACAAATTTCAGTTCAAATGGAGATTATGCAACTCTAAATGCCTAACAGTTTGCACAGGGGTGAAGATTAAAGACAATATTGACTTTTTCACTTAATACCTATCAATGTGATGCTTCCACTACTCTATATTAACCTAGAGAAGGTTGACTGAACAAGTTTCATCCACTGGAACACACAAGAACACAGTAAAACTGACAATTCCAAACACCCCCTTAATGAACTGTTTTGAGGATTTTCAAAGCAAATGGGACAATTAACAACTAAGCTAGACTATTTAGGTTATAATAAACTTAAATGAACTTAGACAAGCAGGATTAAGTAACAAATAATAGTAATTATCAAACAACTAATATTATAGGAAAATTAAGCTCAATAAGCTTACTTGTCATCCAAGCCAGGAGACAACTGAGAATAAGTAACCAAACACAACCTAATGTTCCCCATGGAACTCTAAACCATACTCCATATTCATTGCTGCTTCTGCTTCTTTCTTTCTTCTTCAACTTTTTTTTTCTTTGTGATTTTCTTGTATTTTTTTTTCTTTTTCTGAGTTTTGAGTTTCTTTAACTTGAAATGATTTTTAGAAAGCCTATAGAAGCTTTTGGGACTGATTGTAGTTCAAATTTAACTAAACAAGAAAAAAAAATTGCAAAGATTGAAGTAAAAATGGAGATTGGATGAAACTAGGGGTGGAAACGAGCCGAGCCGAGCCCGAGCTTGCCAGAGCTCGAGCTCGGCTCGTTTATATATATAAAGCTCGGGCTCATTTCGAGCCCTATATTTTGAGCTCGAGCTCGGCTCGTGAAAATTTTCATAAGCTCGAGCTCGGCTTGAGCTCGACTAATTTATATAATGTGTTTAAAAAAACAAAGTTCAAATAGAGCTCGGCTCGTTAATTACATAAGGCTCGAGCTCGTTTACTACTTTTAAGCTCGTTTATACGTATAGACAATATATATATACGTATATATTTCTAGGGCTCGTTTAGGCTCGCGAGCCTACTCGAGCTTTTTGTTTAGAGCTCGGGCTCGAGCTCGATTATTAAATGAGCTCAAACTTAGGCTCGAGCTCGTTTAGGCTCGGCTCGTTCGAGCTTTTTACCGATCCGATATCGAGCTTTTCACGAGCGGCTCGGCTCGTTTCCACCCCTAGATGAAACTTAAATTAAACTGAGATTAAATTGAAAAACTTGCATTACAACTGAAAACTAAGTGTACTAAAAGAAAGTTACAAGAAAAAGGAATGCCTTGGAGGCTTACAAATACTTCCTATTTATACTAAAATCTCAGAACTAGGGTTCCCTTGCTTGTGTGCTTCTTCTGTGAGAGAAATCAGTGTAGAAAGGTCCCTTGTGCTTTTCCAAACAAATCCCAGCTGTCAACTTAAAGTTAGCATGATCTGGACCCTCAATTCACTTTTAGCGGGAAAATTTGTTGAGGCAATTTGGATTGCCAGCGTGGAATGGAGGGGGGTAGGTAGGGTTTTGTGAATGTATTGGAGGGGGTGATATAGGGGAAGGTGAAGGGGATGCTTTTGAGGGAGGGGATGGAGTGTTGCAGAGGTGGAGATGGTGGTGGTGTGTTGTCTGGGTAAAAGAGGGAAAGGGTAGGGAAGGAGAGCCTTTGACTGTTTGACCTGATGTTATAAAAAAATGTGGTGGGTGTTGAGTTGGGCTGAGATTGTGTATGGGCTGGAAATAGTTTGGGTTTAATATATTTGGTGTTGGATTTAGTTAACAAGTGATCCATTTGATTTATTAAATAAGCAAGCCCAAGGATCAAAAGTGCACAATGCTGAAAACTTGAGGGACCAAATTTGCCTTCTTTCCAAACTTCAATAAAGAACCAATCTTGCTAAATCATGAATTTCAAAGGTCCATATTGTTATTTATTTCCATCTTTAAATTTCCCGGGGACCAATTTTGCCTAATCCCAAACTGCAGGGACCAAACATGTACAATCTCCAAACTTTTCATCCAAGGGTTAGATTTGACAACTTGTGAGTTCCCAAGGACTAATGTTGATTCTTTTCATCCAAAATATTCCACCAGGGGCCATTTCTGCCAATTTCTGAAAGTTCAGGGACCAATCTTGCCAAATATGAAACTTTAGGGACCAAACTTGTAAACTTTTGAAAGCTTTTCACCCAAAGATCATTTTTGATAACTCTTGACTTTTAAGAACTTGGTTTGACTTTTCTCTCAAAATAAATGCTTAGGGATTAATTTTGTCAAGTTTTGAAAGTTGGGGGACTGAAACTGCCAATTATGCAAACTTTATACGATTTTCATCTGTTTTTAATTATTTTGCATCTAAAACATATAAAACACGATCTTTGGGATATTTTCTGTATTTTGATGCATATTTGAGTGTTTTTTAGATGTTTTGGCAGTTTAGATTGACCAAAAATGATGAGTATTTGCACACTCATTAATCTCCCACACTAAACTATTGCTAGTCCCTAGCAATCTTTTATAAAAACTTAATGGATTTGAAGTCTCTTTACCAAAAACCATTACTTCTGGTGTAGCCAAATGTTTTGGTTCAAGTAAGAACTATGGTACAGTGATAACCATATGATTTTGAGCAAACCACAAGCTTTCAACGGATTTGATTTGTCTTTACCAAAAGCCGTTTGCTTTTGGACTAGCCAACTCTTTGATAGAATACGATTATCTTCTTGGTGAGTTTATTACCAATTATGGCTTTCCAACTGCCTTTACCACAAGCCATAATCTTGTGGGCTAGCCAACTCTTCACTAACAAAGATATGGTGAGTTGAGCACCATACAATTTTTGGCAAATTGCCAGCCTTCAACGGATTTGAGAAATCTTTACCAAGAGCCGTTTGCTCTTGGATTAGCCAGTCCTTGTGTAGATTATACATGGTGGACTGATTACCATTTGTGGTGATGGTGCAAAGCACTACCACAAAAACAAATTTTGGCCAAAATGGGGGAATAAGGCTCTAAAAAGGTACACATTTGATCAAATTTGCCAAAATTCCCTCCCCCACACTTAGAAATGAATATTGCCCTCAATATTTAAAGTCCCGGCTATTATGCCGATACTTTAAAACGTAAAAACGCAGATTTGGGCAAGTGTGGGAATATCATAATTAAAAGAAATGAGCTAAATAGCTAAAGCTTCTTAAATAGAAGCTATCACTTCCTTTAAAAATNATGCTACTGTTTTTGTTAACCGAGTCGCTAGCTTGACTCGACCCCGAATTCATTGGTTCATGGGGGAGCAAGATGTGGAAAAACCATCTCCATCGGGCTTTCATTTAAGATGTTTGGATGAACATTGAATTTAGTAAAAGTTCCACTCCGATGAGATACATCCGGCTTAAAAGAATGATGAATGGATATGCCGGGGTCAAAAATGGTGTCTTCACTTCCGAATGATAGAAGTAAAGGACAAGTCACCGTATAGGTGAAGAAAAGAAAGAAAATCATGATAACGATCATGACAAGATCTTCTTCCTTTTGATCAGGTTCAGTTTCCTGAATTTGGATTTTATCGGTTGAGCTCTTTGGCTTGGAAAACATCTCGGGTGGGAGGTTCAGAAAATTTGTCATCAAAATACCAATTCTCATGATTGAGAACTTTTCCCCCACACTTAGGTTTTTCTTGTTATCCAAGTAATCATACTCCGGAGGAGTCATGATATGAGTGACTTCACCGGAGAACTCCTCGTGAAGAGAATCAATCACATGATGTAAATCAATGAACTCTTGTTCCATTGTAGACTTATCACCATCCTCGTTCTGAATATCAAAGATTGGGTTATCAGAAACTGAAGCGAATTCAGATTCGAATTCAAATAGAGGATTGGTGAAATTTGTATTGAATGTTTCGGGAACAAGGTGATTAACACTCTCTATTGGACTGTTGGGATAAGAATTGAGTGAATGATCTTGATATAAGAGATTTTCAATTTCACCCAGACCGGCTTCGAAATCAAAGAGACCATCATCACTTCCCAATGGAAGTGGATTGATGTGAGTGAGTTCATCGGTGAACTCATCAAGAAGAGGATCAACATCAGAATGTGGAAGTGATGCCTCAACATATTCAATGTCTCCATAAGATGTACTGTAACAACCCGACCCGCGAAGGGCTAAAGTGTAACATTATGGAGTCAATTCAGAACACAAGCCAAACGGAGATACATATCTATACAAAGCTTACAAAGGTTACAAGGGAAAAACTAAACAAAATACAAAATGCAAAAGAACAACAATAATAAACTAAGCCCAAGATCAAAACTTCTAATCAACTCTAAGTCCATCCAATAGCTAATCAGGGTGAAGTCTTCTAAGCCCATAATAAGATCTATCCGTCCATAACCCAGTTTCTACTAAACCTGCCGCATCAGAAAAGAAATGCGGCTGAGCTTACAAAGCCCAGTGAACAGATATAACAACGAAGTAATAATGAAACAGAAAATGAATACTGAATAAGGTATAAAGGAAAATAACAGCAATGAAATCAAAGGTAAGTGTGAAATAGTAGTAAAAGGTAAGGTAAAGGTTAGTCATCAACCACGAGCCCAGAAACAGATATAATAATGCCTTCATAAATGCCTTCATAAATGTCTTCATCATAATCATAATCATAGTCATAATGAGGGGGGACCTCAAAATATCAGATGTAAACAGAGGGGTGACCTCAATGGGTTGTGAAGGACGTGTATTGCACACACAGCCACATTCACCAGATAACAGATAACAGAAACAGATCTAGGATGCATCCATACGCCCCCACAGAAATCAGCTTGGCCATAATAAATCATATCATAAAGTGCGCATATCATATAACAGAAAAGGGGACGTGGCAGAACATCACTCCACTGCCCTGGAGTCATGCCAGAGGTGCATCTCTGACACGGACATGGAACCCCCATGCCTAGTGAAATAAATTTGGCTCGGGTGTCAAACAAGAATAGGTCAAACAGAATAGGTAAACAGAATAGGTCAACAGTATGTCATAAATGACACAGATCATAAGTCATCATAATCAGATCATATCAGAAATCCATATCATAGGTCATATCAAAAGGTCGAAATCAGAAGGTTCAAATCAGAAGGTTCAGATAGCAAAGGTTCATGTCAAGGTTTACAAATGACAAGGTTCATATTCAGAGCTCAAATCAAAGGTTCAATACCAAAGGTCAATGTTCCAAGCTCCAAAGTCCCATAGTTAATGATTAAAGGGTCATAATGAGAGTTTAAAACAAACGTTCATTTTAGCAGGTTCCCATCACTTGTTTAAAAAAATTCGTAGTACAACCCCATTCAAAAAGGTTTATAACAAAGGTTTATTTAACAAGGATCTTCCAAAAGATAAAATTTATAAAAGTGATCTTTAATAGAGGTTGTCATGAGGTGTTCTTTAAAAGTGGTCTTTATGAATTTATAGGAAGTCCCATATAGAAATGGGCTTAAGTCATATTAAAGTGTCTTTATAAATAATTTCTCCTTTAAAAGGTTCTATATCACATTTAAGAAAAGAACTTTTACCTCCCGTTATATTATCCCAAAAGAACATTCCAAGTGTCACAAGGGTCTCACCTTCCGTTACAATATCCCAAAGAGTACCCAAAGTCTCATAAAAGTTCAAAGGTTAAGGTCACAAAAGGTTATCGAACGGATCATAAGAGTTCAAACGGAATCAAAATATGATAGCAAATCGAAGACAAAGTCGAGAGAGAAGAGGTGTGCACTCTTACTGAAAGAGTACGGAATATCTGTACCTTATTCCAAAGCAAATCAGACCAAAGCAAGAACCACAGAAAATAGAGGGTCACTCCTTCTTCACACCTAAAGGAGTAGAAGACGGAATTACAAAGGATTCCAATTCAGATTATTACTTTTAGTTTACCTTTCCATTTTAAGTAACTTTCTATGTTTAGTAACTTTTCAGATTTAGTAACTTTCCATAATTAGCAGGTTTCCAGAATTAACAAATATTATCATTTCAGATTAGATTAAGTCGTTACTCAGAGATTATAATGGAATAAAGGTATATTTTAACAAGTTACAGAAGTCTAAGGTTAATTATGACAAGTTCACAAAGTTCAGGGTTTTAATTGTAATTTCATCAATTTCAAAGGTATCAAGTGAAAATACTTCAAGTTACTGATTTAATACTCATTTTATTCAGAATGACATCATAATCCCTTTTGTTTCATAATTTTACAGTTTATACCCCTCTAGTTATAATATTTACAAAACAAACCTTATATTTACATAATTCATGATTTAATCCATCTAATGTCCATATTTACCAAACAAGCATATTATTTTACTAAATTTCAGAATGTCACATCAGAGTTTACATACAGTACTATTCAGCCCCTTAGATTTCAGAATTTACACATTTAGTCCCTTAAGTTTACAAAACTTATTAATTAAATCATAATTCCATAATAATTAAACATTAGGCCCATAAATACTCAAAATTACACAAAACACTTTTAATATTATTATTTACTCAAAATGGCTTCAAGTTTCCAGAATTTACATTTTTAGTCCTTACATTTAATTAATTACATTTAATATCCTTTAATTATGCATTTTGCACATAAAATCCAATTAATTATCAAATATACATTATTAGCCCTCCAATAACTTTAACATACAGTAACCACCACAAAAATATCATATTTACAGAATTAGTCCCTCTATTTAATATTTATTTAAAACCGTATAATTACATAATTAATAATTACAATTTAAGCCCTTTTATTTATGAAAGACATTCAAACAGCCCATGCACTATTTTTACATGATTTTCCCATCAGTTTATAAGTCTCCCAAAACAGCCCAATAAGTTTTAGAATTTTCAAAACAACTCTTAACATTTTTAAAATCCATTCTGTGCTAAATAATTCCACAAACCCTAAACCTATTTTTCCAAAAATCATTTAGCAATTATTACATCATCATGAGACATTAATTAACCTGTAGAAATACTAAAAATTCAAACCCTAGCTCGTTACATGCATTTTCTCTTTTCTTTTCTTTTTTTAGCAATCGGTAACATAATATAATTATCAAAACATCATGTTAAGCCTTCAAACAATATGAGGACCATCTTTACAGTGTTCTACCATTATACTAACATGTTCTAAAAATAAGTAGGTACCTCAGAAAATTCGTTTTCACTTAGTTTTAATTAAAACCCGAAATTAGGGTTTCTATTGCAAATAAATTAAAACGAGCCAATAAATTTGCATGACCTGGTTTTTATATTTTTTTATAATGTTATGGAGTATAAGTAGTGACAAAAAATACCCAGAATATTTATGGATGAATGGAATGATCAAAAACGATTTCCACTTACTCGGCTGAAATAACGACCCAAAATAAATCACCACGAACCACTCGATCACTTCTGGAACACCAAGCTATTTTTATCACGTTCACAAACCTTCAAGATGGCTGGGAAAAATGATGGGAGGTACAGGAAAAATTGTGGAGGCCGTATATATATTTGTGGAGTGTTTTAGGGTTTTGTTTTGGTATATTATGGATATACGGTTAATTAGAAAATAAATAGGAAAGTTGGGAACTGATTTGGCCGATTCCATAGGCCCATATTGAGATAGAAATCAGGTTTATTTGTTTCTAAAATTATTTGGTATATATCTTTAGTTATTTTCTTTTTAATTCATATTATATATACATAAAACAATTAAATTCGGCCCATATAAAAATCCTTAGGTGACAATTAATTTTTTTGTACATATTCTTATGATGTAAAAATGTTAAAAAAATTATTTTATGGTCATAGGATACTTTATCTTATTTATTTAGGCTTTATTTGGTAATTTAATTATAGCTTTATAAATTTAAAACTTGTAGGGGCAATTTGGTAATTTTATAGGGTTTACGAATTTTAGGTATTACAACTTCTTCCCCTCTAAAAAGAAATTTCGTCCGCGAAATTGGGAAGAGATCGGAATGAAAAACGAAACGAAAACATA
This sequence comes from Artemisia annua, assembly GCA_014162995.1. NCBI lineage: Eukaryota > Viridiplantae > Streptophyta > Magnoliopsida > Asterales > Asteraceae > Artemisia > Artemisia annua. The sequence goes on along the minus strand of LBNU01016608.1, from coordinate 31,179 downwards.
CCGGACTACGAAAAGAAATAAGGATAACTAGCCTACATCGATTCTTCGGTCTCCCAGGTAGCTTCACGCTCTGGGTGATTCTTCCAAAGAATTTTAACGAATGGAATGACTTTGTTTCTCATGACTCTTTCTTGCCGATCTAAAATAGCCTCAGGTTCCTCAGGCAAAGACATATCAGGCTGAATTTGATCAAATGGATAAGACGCAACGTGTAACGGATGATAGTTGTATCCCCTCAGAAGAGATACATGGAAAACATCATGAACATGCGATAACTGAGGAGGCAGAGCTTAAACGAATGTACACAAAACTACGAACAGAAAAAGGAGTAGTTTAATTCGCACATATTCAGAATTAAAGGATTTCAATGAACAGAGTGATCTTGTTTCCCAAGACTTGATCTTAACGATTCAAAGGTGGTTTCAGTTTCCCCATAGAAGGCACATCACACAAAATCCAAATCAAAAGAATCACATATCGAAAGTAACCGATGACAATCATATCCCTTTAAAAGATATCCAAAGGATGATGTAGGATTGGGTGAGTATTCCATTCGCGGACAAGGAATCGAACTAATCAAATGAGAATGTATCGGAAGATTGCACGATGAAGGTGACATATAAGTCTAACTCTTCAGATTCACAAATAGTTTCGTCTTCAAAACAACCTTCCAAAAGTATTTTCATAAACCGACAGATCTTGATTCTCTCAGAATCCAAAACTTCATATCTTAACTCATAACAAATCATCATGAAACGGATTCATCGAATGTGAGAAGTGTATACATAGCAAGGCATAGGTGTAGTTCTTCATAGTAACAAATCAAACCCATACAGGCAGAAGATAAGTTGCTCGATAACATCAAACGTCAGGAAGTTCTACAACGGAACTTAGGATATATCAAGACATAGAAGTTAAACAATCGCGTGACGCGTATCCAAACATTATCAAATGCACGGAGATAAGGCAGATCAAACGCACCAATCGAAAGAATCCTAAAGTCTCACTATTCGCAGATCGTTGCAAACGAAAACAGAAATCTAAGTCTTCACTAAGGCACTTCTCGAGACATCCTATGAACACAACAAGTGCACTTTATATGACGTAAGTATTATCACGTTGGCCAGACGTCATAATACTAGCATCATATAAATATGCCCCCATGATGATCATACTCTATCTCAATCAGTGAAACAAATCTACAAATCCACCTAACAGTCCAACTAACTCCTGGGTTAGACCTAATCAAAGATCAATAATGAAACGATGTCGAACAAAATAAACTAAGCTCGGAAAGGCGTAACAAAATCAAACACTCANTTACACTTTGCACCCTCAAGTTTACCAAGTTTTATAATTTAAACCCTTATAATTATATAATTTACAATTAAGTCCAAGCGAATTCCATATTTACCAAACAAGCACATCATTTTACTAAATTTCAGAATGTCACATCAGAGTTTACATATAGTACTATTCAGCCCCTCAGATTTCAGAATTTACACAGTTAGTCCCTTAAGTTTACAAAACTTATTAATTAAATCATAATTCCATAATAATTACACATTAGGCCCATAAATACTCAAAATTACACAAAACACTTTTAATATTATTATTTACTCAAAAATGGCTTCAAGTTTCCAGAATTTACATTTTTAGTCCTTACATTTAATTAATTACATTTAATATCCTTTAATTATACATTTTGCACATAAAATCCAATTAATTATCAAATATACATTATTAGCCCTCCAATAACTTTAACATACAGTAACCACCACAAAAATATCATATTTACAGAATTAGTCCCTCTATTTAACATTTATTTAAAATCGTATAATAATTAATTAATAATTACAAATTAGGCCCTTTTAATTATAAAAACTACCCAAACAGCGCTTGCACTATTTTTATATGATTTTCCATCAGTTTATAAGTCTCCCAAAACAGCCCCATAAGTTTTAGAATTTTCAAAACAACCCTTAACATTTTTAAAAATCCATTCGATATTAATTAATTCCACAAACTCTAAACCTATTTTTCCCCAAATCATTTAGCAATTATTACATCATCATAAGACATTAATTAACCTGTAGAAATACTAAAAATTCAAACCCTAGCTCGTTACATGCATTTTCTCTTTTCTTTCCTTTTTAGAAATCGGTAAAATAAAATAAATATCAAAACAATATGTTAAGCCTTCAAACAATATGAGGATAATTTTTACAGTGTTCTAACATTATATTAACATGTTATAAAAATAAATAGGTACCTCAGAAAATTTGTTTCACTTAGTTTTAATTAAAATCCGAAATTAGGGTTTTCATGGAAATAAAATTAAAACGAGCCAACAATTATGCATGATCTGATTTCTATATTTTTTTATAATGTTATGGAGTATAAGGAGTGATACAAAAATACCCAGAATATTTATGGATGAAAGGAATGATCAGAAACGATTTTCACTTACTCGGCTGAAATAACGACCCAAAATAAATCACCCCGACCAACTCGATCACACCTGGAGTACCACGTTGTTTTTCTCACGTTCACAAGCCTTCAAAATGGCTGGGAAAAATGATGGGATGGCTGGAAAAATTTTTGAGCGCCGTATGTATGTTTTAGAGTGTTTTAGGGTTTTGGNAGAACATCACTCCATTGCCCTGGAGTCATGCCAAAGGTTCATCTCTGACACGGACATGGAACCCCCATGCCTAGTGAAATAAATTTGGCTCGGGTGTCAAACTAGAATAGGTCAAACAGAATAGGTCAACAGAATAGGTCAACAGAATGTCATAAATGACACAGATCATAAGTCATCATAATCAGATCATATCAGAAATTTATAATTTTTTTTAAACTAGTAAGGGTAATTTGGTAATTTTACAGAGTTTTAGATTTTTAGGTATTACAACTTCTTCCCCTCTAAAAAGAAATTTCGTCCGCGAAATTGAAAAGAGAACGGAATGAAAAACGAAACGAGAACATACCGGACTACGAAAAGAAATGAGGATAACTAGCCCGCATCGATTCTTCGGTCTCCCAGGTAGCTTCACGCTCTGGGTGATTCTTCCAAAGAATTTTAACAAACGGAATGACTTTGTTTCTCATGACTCTTTCTTGCCGGTCTAAAATAGCCTCAGGTTCCTCAGGCAAAGACATATCAGGCTGAATCTGATCAAACGGATAAGATACAACGTGCAACGGATGATAGTTGTATCCCCTCAGAAGAGATACATGGAAAACATCATGAACATGCGATAACTGAGGAGGCAGAGCTTAAACGAATGTACACCAAACTACGAACAGAAAATGGAGTAGTTTAATTTGCACAAATTCAGACTTAAAGGATTTCAATGAACAGAGTGATCTTGTTTCCCAAGACTTGATCTTAACGATTCAAAGGTGGTTTCAGTTTCCCCATAGAAGGCACATCACACAAAATCCAAATCAAAAGAATCACATATCGAAAGTAACCGATGACAATCATATCCATTTAAAAGATATTCAAAGGATGATGTAGGATTGGGTGAGTATTCCATTCGCGGACAAGGAATCGAACTAATCAGATGAGAATGTATCGGAAGATTGCACGATGAAGGTGACATATAAGTCTAACTCTTCAGATTCACAAATAGTTTCGTCTTCAAAACAACCTTCCAAAAGTATTTTCGTAAACCGACAGATCTTGATTCTCTCAGAATCCAAAACTTCATATCTTAACTCATAAAAAATCATCATGAAACGGATTCATCGAATGTGAGAAGTGTATACATAGCAAGACATAGGTGTAGTTCTTCATAGTAACAAATCAAACCCATACAGGCAGAAGATAAGTTGCTCGATAACATCAAACGTCAGGAAGTTCTACAATGGAACTTAGGATATATCAAGACATAGAAGTTAAAAAATCGCGTGACGCGTATCCAAACATTATCAAATGCACGGAGATAAGGCAGATCAAACGCACCGATCGAAAGAATCCTAAGGTCTCACTATTCGCAGATCGTTGCAAACGAAAACAGAAATCTAATTATCCACTAAGGCACTTCTCGAGACATCCTATGAACACAACAAGTGCACTTTATATGACGTAAGTATTATCACGTTGGCCAGACGTCATAATACTAGCATCATATAAATATGCCCCCATGATGATCATACTCTATCTCAATCAGTGAAACAAATCTACAAATCCACCTAACAGTCCAACTAACTCCTGGGTTAGACCTAATCAAAGATCAATAATGAAACGATGTCGAACAAAATAAACGAAGCTCGGAAAGGCGTAACAAAATCAAACACTCATCATCAAAAGAAACATGTCGCTATGGCAAAAACTAAACATTTAAGGCCCATAATTATTTCAAAGAGTCACAAACAGCCCTTAACACATTCTTACAGCCAAACATGCATACTTTAGTCATATTTACATTATTAGTCCTTCTAGTTATCATATTTACCATATAACCCTTCTAATCATCACTTATCTCTTATGTTTCAGAATTTCAGCTTTTAAACACAATCAGGTCACCAAAATACGAATTTTTATTCCATATTAGTACTCCAAAATAAAATCACAAAAATTTTCACAGAAGCAAATATGTCTTAAGAGTCCACATGAATTTTCCCAGATTTTATTTTTAAGTGTAACTCCATATGAAAAATCGTTTTCCCAGACCTACCCAGAAAATTAACTGCACAAACATGCAGAAAGGTTGCACTTAACATACCCATTTAAACACCTTAGAAAAATCCACAAAAATTCCAGAGAGTCACAAATAACCAAAGTATAACTCCTGAAAAAGGAGGGCTTCTGAATCCTTATGGTTTGGGAATGAAAAATCATAAACCACGACTGAAATAAAATTCTGCAATCACAGTTTTGACATATCATCACATAAAATTCAAAAACACGACCAAACCAACCTCAATCACATCCAAACCAATTGGAACACTTAGTTAGGACCTTAAACTGATTTTACAAACAAAATATTATGAATTACCCATTTACCAAACTCGTTTGATGATGCATACATATTCAGCTAACCAATCTGTCCCAAATCAAACAACTCAAAACAAACCATAATTATCATACTAATCATCATCAATCATCAACATAAACATGTTATCATCATCAAACATCAACAAATAAGAAATCTTACCATCGCATACAAGTCGACATGCATATATCCATATTCAATTTCGTATCAATTAAATTAACCAAACTAGTTACATGTTATACCAAATCAATCCACACATGAAACCAAGCATCCATAACACATAACATTCATCAAATTAACAATAGAATTCGTCCATGGTTAATATAGGGCGGTGGCCAAAATATCAATTCGAGAGAACATCCGGTTTTGATTTCCAACGAATCACATCAAGGTGTTACAAGTATTACCACAACCATGTTTCAATCATCATATCATCAAAAAACTCTTATACTCGGGGTTAAACACTACCCGACTTCTCAGAGATGGAAAAGATGAGTAAAACAAGACCATATAACGCCAGAAAGCTTACAAAGGATATACCAAAAGCAAGATGCGAACATAGAGTGTACCAAATACGTCATCGCCATGTAGATTCTCAGAATGACCAAAGAGATGTCAAAAGGATTAAGAGATAGGTCAGGGATCGAAAATAAAAATCAAAATAGCGCTATGCATTACCATGCAATCTTAAATGCCTTCAAACCTACTAGTGGTAAACTTAGGTGGTGCAAAATCTCTAACTCCAAAAAGGATAATTCCAAAAAGGCATAGCTAAACGTAAGGCACGAATCAGAGTAATGCGGAAGCAAAGATACATAAGAATCGCTTAAAGTCTACCCATTCCTTACAGGTTAAAACTTAAGTTCATATAGGGGATTCCTAAAGCAAGTTCTCAAAGTGGTTTCCTATGTTCCTACAGTAGAAGCCTAATGGTCCAAAACTCACAGGTCATAGCCTAAGCTCTACGGACGTTGCATCCGCCGATCCAAACCTGTCTCTGATACCATAATTGTAACACCCCGACCCGCGAAGGGCTAAAGTGTAACATTATGGAGTCAATTCAGAACACAAGCCAAACGGAGATACATATCTATACAAAGCTTACAAAGGTTACAAGGGAAAAACTAAACAAAATACAAAATGCAAAAGAACAACAATAATGAACTAAGCCCAAGATCAAAACTTCTAATTAACTCTAAGTCCATCCAATAGCTAATCAGGGTGAAGTCTTCTAAGCCCATAATAAGATCTCTCCGTCCACAACCCAGTTTCTGCTAAACCTGCCGCATCAGAAAAGAAATGCGGCTGAGCTTACAAAGCCCAGTGAACAGATATAACAACGAAGTAATAATGAAACAGAAAATGAATACTGAATAAGGTATAAAGGAAAATAACAACAATGAAATCAAAGGTAAGTATGGAATAGTAGTAAAAGGTAAGGTAAAGGTTAGTCATCAACCACGAGCCCAGAAACAGATATAATAATGCCTTCATCATAATCATAATCATAGTCATAATGAGGGGAGACCTCAAAATATCAGATGTAAACAGAAGGGTGACCTCAATGGGTTGTGAAGGACGTGTATTGCACACACAGCCACATTCACCAGATAACAGAAACAGATCTAGGATGCATCCATACGCCCCCACAGAAATCAGATTTGCCATAGTAAATCATATCATAAAGTGCGCATATCATATAACAGAAAAGGGGACGTGGCAGAACATCACTCCACTGCCCTGGAGTCATGCCAGAGGTGCATCTCTGACACGGACATGGAACCCCCATGCCTAGTGAAATAAATTTGGCTCGGGTGTCAAACTAGAATAGGTCAAACAAAATAGGTCAACAGTATGTCATAAATGACACAGATCATAAGTCATCATAATCAGATCATATCAGAAATCCATATCATAGGCCATATCAAAAGGTCCAAATCAGAAGGTTCAAATCAGAAGGTTCAGATAGCAAAGGTTCATGTCAAGGTTTACAAATGACAAGGTTCATATTCAGAGCTCAAATCAAAGGTTCAGTATCAAAGGTCAATGTTCCAAGCTCCAAAGTCCCATAGTTAATGATTAAAGGGTCATAATAAGAGTTTAAAACAAACGTTCATTTTAGCAGGTTCCCATCACTTTTTTAAAAAAATTCGTAGTACAACCCCATTCAAAAAGGTTTATAACAAAGGTTTATTTAACAAGGATCTTCCAAAAGATAAAATTTATAAAGTGATCTTTAATAGAGGTTGTCATGAGGTGTTCTTTAAAAGTGGTCTTTATGAATTTATAGGAAGTCCCATATAGAAATGGCCTTAAGTCATATTAAAGTGTCTTTATAAATAATTTCTCCTTTAAAAGGTTCTATATCACATTTAAGAAAAGAACTTTTACCTCCCGTTATATTATCCCAAAAGAACATTCCAAGTGTCACAAGGGTCTCACCTTCCGTTACAATATCCCAAAGAGTACCCAAAGTCTCACAAAGGTTCAAAGGTTAAGGTCACAAAAGGTTATCGAACGGTTCATAAAAGTTCAAACGGAATCAAAATATGATAGCAAATCAAAGACGAAGTCGAGAGAGAAGAGGTGTGCACTCTTACTGAAAGAGTACGGAATATATGTACCTTATTCCAAAGCAAATCAGACCAAAGCAAGAACCACAGAAAATAGAGGGTCACTCCTTCTTCACACCTAAAGGAGTAGAAGACGGAATTACAAAGGATTCCAATTCAGATTATTACTTTTAGTTTACCTTTCCATTTTAAGTAACTTTCTATGTTTAGTAACTTTTCAGATTTAGTAACTTTCCATAATTAGCAGGTTTCCAGAATTAACAGATATTATCATTTCAGATTAGATTAAGTCCTTACTCAGATATTATAATGGAATATAGGTATATTTTAACAAGTTACAGAAGTCTAAGGTTAATTATGACAAGTTCACAAAGTTAAGGGTTTTAATTGTAATTTCATCAATTTCAAAGGTATCAAGTGAAAATACTTCAAGTTACTGATTTAATACTCATTTTATTCAGAATGACATCATAATCCCTTTTGTTTCATAATTTTACAGTTTATACCCCTCTAGTTATAATATTTACAAAACAAACCTTATATTTACATAATTCATGATTTAATCCATCTAATGTCCATATTTACCAAACAAGCATATTATTTTATTGAATTTCAGAATGTCACATCAGAGTGTACATATAGTACTATTCAGCCCCTTAGATTTCAGAATTTACACAATTAGTCCCTTAAGTTTACAAAACTTATTAATTAAATCATAATTCCATAATAATTACACATTAGGCCCATAAATACTCAAAATTACAAAAAACACTTTTAATATTATTATTTACTCAAAATGGCTTCAAGTTTCCAGAATTTACATTTTTAGTCCGTACATTTAATTAATTACATTTAATATCCTTTAATTATACATTTTGCACATAAAATCCAATTAATTATCAAATATACATTATTAGCCCTCCAATAACTTTAACATACAGTAACCACCACAAAAATATCATATTTACAGAATTAGTCCCTCTATTTAATATTTATTTAAAACCGTATAATTAAATAATTAATAATTACAATTTAAGCCCTTTTATTTATGAAAGACATTCAAACAGCCCATGCACTATTTTTACATGATTTTCCCATCAGTTTATAAGTCTTCCAAAACAGCCCCATAAGTTTTAGAATTTTCAAAACAACTCTTAACATTTTTAAAATCCATTCGGTGCTAAATAATTCCACAAACCCTAAACCTATTTTTCCACATATCATTTGGCAATTATTACATCATCATGAGACATTAATTAACCTGTAGAAATACTAAAAATTCAAACCCTATCTCGTTACATGCATTTTCTCTTTTCTTTTCTTTTTTAGCAATCGGTAACATAAAATAATTATCAAAACATCACATTAAGCCTTCAAACAATATGAGGACCATCTTTACAGTGTTCTACCATTATACTAACATGTTCTAAAAATAAGTAGGTACCTTAGAAAATTCGTTTTCACTTAGTTTTAATTAAAACCCGAAATTAGGGTTTCTATTGCAAATAAATTAAAACGAGCCAATAAATTTGCATGACCTGGTTTTTATATTTTTTTATAATGTTATGGAGTATAAGGAGTCATACAAAAATACCCAGAATATTTATGGATGAATGGAATGATCAGAAACGATTTCCACTTACTCGGCTAAAATAACGACCCAAAATAAATCACCACGAACCACTCGATCACTTCTGGAACACCAAGATATTTTTCTCACGTTCAAAAACCTTCAAGATGGCTGGGAAAAATGATGGGAGGTACAGGAAAAATTGTGGAGGCTGTATATGTGTTTGTGGAGTGTTTTAGGGTTTTGTTTTGGTATATTATGGATATACGGTTAATTAGAAAATAAATAGGAAAGTTGGGAACTGATTTGGCCAATTCCATAGTCCCATATTGAGATAGAAATCAGGTTTATTTGTTTCTAAAATTATTTGGTATATATCTTTAGTTATTTTCTTTTTAATTCATATTATATATACATAAAACAATTAAATTCGGCCCATATAAAAATCCTTATGTGACAATTAATTTTTTTGTACATATTCTTATGATGTAAAAATGTTAAAAAATTATTTTATGGTCATAGGATACTTTATCTTATTTATTTAGGCTTTATTTGGTAATTTAATTATAGCTTTATAAATTTAAAACTTGTAGGGGCAATTTGGTAATTTTACAGGGTTTACGAATTTTAGGTATTACTTGTACAATCATCGCTGGAATCGGAAAAAGTTTCAAAATGATCATTTGAACACTCAAGAGGGGAAGGAATATCACACATAGGCTCAAAAATTCCTTGTGACTCACTTGGGATTGGGACAAGGTTCTCAACCCTAGACTTTATGAATTCGTCCGATTTCTTTTCAGGAACAGTGCTAAGATGCTCATCCCCCATGCTTAGAGAGTGATTGGGAACTTCGGGTGTGATAACAGACTGAGGGAGTTGAGAAGTGCTAGCATGTATGGATTCTTCAAGTTCCATTTGTTCCGTTGCTAGTGATCCCGTCATATTCTTTTCTTCCTGTGTTTCCATGGGTGCAGTTTCAACTGATGAACTTGATGAACCCTTATAAAATTGAAGAATGTCAAGGGTATCTTCATCATCACTGTCATCACAAATGAAACGGAATTGAGAACCAGATCTGGCTGCTTTTTCTTTTGCAATTAATTCTCTAATAGAGTTTTCAAGGGCAATTTGGGCATCTAATTTAGCAGCCTGCTCTTCAGCCAATAATTCTACCATAGTTTTCTCTCGGGCATGTTCTTTCTTCAATCCTTTTACTAAATCCAGAAGATCAAGGAGAAGATTTTGAGGAATTGGCTGAGGCGGTTCCTGATTCATTTGGTAATGTGGAGGTTGTTCATGATAAGGATAGTCATAATTGTCACAAGGAACATACTCATCGACAGATGCGTTCCTAATAGGACAATCAGAACTGAAATGTGAACCTCCACAGTACTCACAAGAAAAGTTTGGTGTATTTTGAAACGATGCATCATTGAGATTTGGATAATATGGTTCTTGCTCGTATGAATGTGATGGGTGGTTGGAAAAATTTAAAAAGTCGTTGAATGAGTTCTGATTAGGATCATAAGCAAATGAATTCCTCGAACCACAAAACAAACAACTTCCGTTTCGAATATCATTACCGCATCGTTCACACGTACACCAACGACATGGTGAACCGAAAAGCGGCTCACCACAACCGACGCAAGGAATAAGCGATTGCATTAGAGACGGAATCGGGCCATTCAAAGAATCAACAAAATCAACACGATCATCCGAATGATTATTAAGTCTCGAAAAACATTTTGAAAAATCCGGAGGTGGGACAAGTGGTGTGCTCTTAGAGCTAGCAATTTCCACCACTTCCGTTATGATCCCCGGTTCTTGCTCTTGATAAACGTGAGAATTAGGCAAGTCGTTCTTTTTAGTCACTGCCCTAAGCTCTGTACGTTTGCTTGACAAACTTTTAACCGTAAATTGTGAAAGGTTAGGATCAATTCTTGATGGTTTGTCATTAATAGCACGTATCTCGGGCTGTGAAGGGTAGTTTGAAGAATTTGGAGAATCATTGAAAGCATTCGGATTTGCTTTGCACCATTTACAAAATCCGTCTCTAATATTACTTCCACACCGCCTACATGCGCACTTGTAACAATTAAGATTGTCATCCACTGGACCTTTGCAATGAAAACAGTGATAGTCTAGTGATGACATAAGAATTAAACATTAACGAGGGATGAGAAGATAGAATTAAACGGTAAAGATGATGAGAAGATTATTTTTGGGTTTTTCGAAAAACACATCAATTAAAACGAGACCAACAAAAAGACAATGGAACTTAAACCAATAATCACAAACGCAATGTTAACTCTTAAGGACAAACGCACAAAGGAGCGGGAGAGAAGAATGGATCTCTCGCTAGGGCGAAGTTCGTCGGATCGCCCTATACAGTTTCGACTCCTCTTAAAGTTTGCTTATCGTTTAAAAGTTTTCCAAAACGCAAGTGATAGAAAGGCAAGTTTTGATCTTTAGTTTGGGAACTTATTAATATTCACACCCCCAGTTGGTAGGTGTTCTGCCTTGATTTTCGGCGGTGAGATTTTATTGTTGTATTTATTAAACAAAGAAAACGGGAAAATCTTTTTGTGTTTTTAATCTTTTATAGATATAAATACATATATAGAAACAAAAGAAAAATATTTTTGGTTTTTTTTAAGTTTTTTGAAAGTGGTAACTTCTTGCGAAGGTTCTACAAGACTAATCGTTAAAACCTTTTACGAGACTTTCGACACACAGCCTCCCCGGCAGCGGCGCCATTTGATTCGTTGTGTTTTTGTGTCAAAACGTTATATCAAAAATACCAAAAAAGTGAAGTCAATGTTATCGTGAGGACAACAAGACGTGGAGTGAATGGAAAGTATCGCGAAAGGGATGAGATTAAAATGCTTGTATGTTTGATTGGAAAGATTGTTTGGTTTTGTTTGTACGTTAAATTAACGAAAATGGAAAATTAACGAACGAGAATGAAAATAAATCAACCTAAAGGGAACAAAAGGAAATTGGAAAACTAGGGAGATCCTAAAACACTACGGGAATCAAAATAGGTATCGGGAATCCTAAATCACAAGTAAACAAATAAACGTGACGTTTATTTAAGATAAACGTCAACGCGCTCACAAAAACGTGAAATTCAAGCTACGCAAGTCCTACGGGCCTACAAATAATTTTCTTACGCACTAAATGACAAAAGAAAATTTTAGAAAAAAGAAAATTAATTATTTAATGAAAATCCTATTTAATATGATTTAATTGCTAAATTGCACTAATTAATTCAAATTAATTATCTAAACTATTTAAATAAATTTGAAACTTTTCTGGAAAATCAATTAAGTTAAAACAAGCCTATGAAAAAATAAAAACCTTGAAATAAGTTTCCTAAATAAGCTGAAAAAGCAATTTTAAGCTAATAAGGCTAAAAAGAATTACTACTATAAAAATAAAAAGTGTAAAATAGAACTTGAGAAGTCCCTAGGGCGCGTTGGCAGCAGGTGTGAGTTGTGAGGCTTGGTGTGCTTGAGGTCTGGGGTTCGAATCCCACCTAGACCTTTTTACAAAAATTATTTTTTTTTTTAGTTTTCTTTCTTTGCTTTTACTAACACACCAACACACACTCAAATTTCTTACCTAAAACAGATTTTAACTAACAAAAACTTAAACTAATTCTTGATTTTACAACAGATTTGAGAATCCAAAATGGATTTCAAAATTTTTGTTTTCAAACTTTGTTCAAGAAATTTTCAAACGAGCTCAATAAGCTAAGACAAGCTCAGCTTAGGCAACAAGGATAACAAACACAATCAACACAAGAACAAACAGAGAAACAACAAGATCAACAACAAGAATTTCAAGAAAAACAAGAAGAGCAACCAAGAACAATAAGTAGCAGCAACAACAAGCAGTTAAACACATAAGCTTAAATAAGCAATAAGCTTGGACAAACACAAGGGTAACCAGTCCACTTTAAGCTACTTAAACCCTAATGTAAAAAATTCCTAAAATCTTGAAAAAAATATTTTTAGAACCAAAACCTGGCAAAGAACAGATATCCAAAGTTTCAATTCATAACCCCTAACCATGAGTAAATGACAGATCCACCAACTTTTGAGCAATTTTTGGCATTTTGACTTTTTCACTTTATGTAAACTTTGGCCAATGTGAGATTTAATCCTTCCTAAACTACTGAATGTGTTGTATTATGCTGAAATGAAACTAAACTAAGCAAGTTGAACAAATTTCAGTTCAAATGGAGATTATGCAACTCTAAATGCCTAACAGTTTGCACAGGGGTGAAGATTAAAGACAATATTGACTTTTTCACTTAATACCTATCAATGTGATGCTTCCACTACTCTATATTAACCTAGAGAAGGTTGACTGAACAAGTTTCATCCACTGGAACACACAAGAACACAGTAAAACTAACAATTCCAAACACCCCCTTAATGAACTGTTTTGAGGATTTTCAAAGCAAATGGGTCAATTAACAACTAAGCTAGACTATTTAGGTTATAATAAACTTAAATGAACTTAGACAAGCAGGATCAAGTAACAAATAACAGTAATTATCAAACAACTAATATTATAGAAAAATTAAGCTCAATAAGCTTACTTGTCATCCAAGCCAGGAGACAACTGAGAATAAGTAACCAAACACAACCTAATGTTCCCCATGGAACTCTAAACCATACTCCATATTCATTGCTGCTTCTGCTTCTTTCTTCTTCAACTTTTTTTTTATTTTCTTTGTGATTTTCTTGTATTTTTTTTTTCTTTTTCTGAGTTTTGAGTTTCTTTAACTTGAAATGATTTTTAGAAAGCCTATAGAAGCTTTTGGGACTGATTGTAGTTCAAATTTAACTAAACAAGAAAAAAAAATTGCAAAGATTGAAGTGAAAATGAAGATTGGATGAAACTTAAATTAAACTAAGGATTAAATTGAAAAACTTGCATTACAACTGAAAACTAAGTGTACTAAAAGAAAGTTACAAGAAAAAGGAATGCCTTGGAGGCTTACAAATACTTCCTATTTATACTAAAATCTAAGAACTAGGGTTCCCTTGCTTGTGTGCTTCTTCTGTGAGAGAAATCAGTGTAGAAAGGTCCCTTGTGCTTTTCCAAACAAATCCCAGTTGTCAACTTAAAGTTAGCATGATCTGGACCCTCAATTCACTTTTGGCGGGAAAATTTGTTGAGGCAATTTGGATTGCCAGCGTGGAATGGAGGGGGGTAGGTAGGGTTTTGTGAGTGTATTGGATGGGGTGATATTGGGGAAGGTGAAGGGGATGCTTTTGAGGGAGGGGATGGAGTGTTGCAGAGGTGGAGATGGTGGTGGTGTGTTGTCTGGGTAAAAGAGGGAAAGGGTAGGGAAGGAGAGCCTTTGACTGTTTGACCTGATGTTATAAAAAACGTGGTGGGTGTTGAGTTGGGCTGAGATTGTGTATGGGCTGGAAATAGTTTGGGTTTATTTTATGGGTTTAATAGATTTGGTGTTGGATTTAGTTAACAAGTGATCCATTTGATTTATTAAATAAGCAAGCCCAAGGATCAAAAGTGCACAATGCTGAAAACTTGAGGGACCAAATTTGCCTTCTTTCCAAACTTCAATAAAGAACCAATCTTGCTAAATCATGAATTTCAAAGGTCCATATTGTTATTTATTTCCATCTTTAAATTTCCCGGGGACCAATTTTGCCTAATCCCAAACTGCAGGGACCAAACATGTACAATCTCCAAACTTTTCATCCAAGGGTTAGATTTGACAACTTGTGAGTTCCCAAGGACTAATGTTGATTCCTTTCACCCAAAATATTCCACCAGGGGCCATTTCTACCAATTTCTGAAAGTTCAGGGACCAATCTTGCCAAATATGAAACTTTAGGGACCAAACTTGTAAACTTTTGAAAGCTTTTCACCCAAAGATCATTGTTGATAACTCTTGACTTTTAAGAACTTGGTTTGACTTTTCTCTCAAAATAAATGCTTAGGGACTAATTTTGTCAAGTTTTGAAAGTTGGGGGACTGAAACTGCCAACTATGCAAACTTTGTATGATTTTCATCTGTTTTTAATCATTTTGCATCTAAAACATATAAAACACGATCTTTGGGATATTTTCTGTATTTTGATGCATATTTGAGTGTTTTTTAGATGTTTTGCCAGTTTAGATTGACAAAAAATGATGAGTATTTGCACACTCATCAGGCTTATAAATCGAAGATTTTCAAATTAAGCCATAATCTTTACATATATATGAGACAAGTTTCGACTTGCACATGATGCTTTGAAAGCTGTACCCATGAGAGTGCTGACTGGATAATATGAGTCATATGCCCAGTCATCACCTTTGTACACGTTGGCACCTCCACTTGGCACTTTAACTTTATTTCGGGCTGCTTTAAAAAATATGACACTAGTGGAATTCGAACCCCGGTCTCCTATGTATATAAGCAGCGATCCAACCACTAGACCAAAGTGGTTTTTGTGATACAACTTGAAAAACAAATTCCATAAGGCATTTAATTTTTTTCCTAAAATTTCTGCAACCCTCTTTGAACTTTTCTCCCATTTCCTTAATTCACTCATTATTAATCAATCGCTTCCGTTTTCGATTTGAAATTCATATCACAAAAATAACGGTTTATTTGAAACCGAATCACACCTTCCATATTTCACTCCCTATTTTTGAATACATTCCATCATCTTTAATAACCAAAAAAATACCCATAATTCAAAAACGCATTCCTTAATTGAAATACATATTCTTCCTTTCTATCATTAACATTCAATCATCTTCTCTATCTTGGTTTTCAAATTTCTCAGCTTCATCTGATATGATTATGGGTACAATTTTGATCAGAGAGGTATTTTTTTAGGGTTTCTTGACAAATTAGGGATAAACACTAATATATACTTTTAATCATGTTACAAATTCTTAACATACGATCTTCTTAATCCTCCAAAAATCTCAATCAACAAGGTATGTCTTTTCAAATTGATTATTAGTTACTTTTAATTAGATGTTCGAATAAGAGATTGAAATTGACTATGCGGCTTATTATCGTGTATACTTTTAATCCCTAGTTTTAATTTTTATACTTAGGGTTTTGGTGGTTTTATTTTGGATCTTTGTATCTAAGCATTTCGGAATATAATGGTTTGGAGGGGCTATTGTGGTTTTGGTTGACTTTTGGCGGTTTTGATGATGTTTCAGTACTAAAAACGAGATTATATGTTTCAGTATTAAAACTTTTTTATTCGTTAACTGCTTTCGATAAATTATATAGTAATCATTTATTTTTCGCTGATTTTATTGAGATGTGTTGCTTTGAATTAATACTTTAAACTGCTTATTATAAGTTAGCTATTTAAGACAATGAGCAAATAAGCAGTTTTGGTAAGCACTCCTAAACACCCCCATATGATCCAAAGATTGCGGCTTTTTCATCATATTTTTTTTATTTGATTTACGTGTGATGATTTTTGCAGTATTGGAGCAACCTTTTCGGCGAAAAATGGCTTTTTTTGCCCAACTTACGGTAAGGTATTTAAAAGTGATGGTATAGATTTCTCCTTTCCTAATTAGATTTTGTCTCAAAGTTTTACTTTCTATTCTGTTCATTCTTTTTTGTTACAGGTGAAGAAGAAAATGCAAGTTTCTTTCACATCATTTTCTGTTTTGTTTTGTATAATGTGAAAGGTACTTTAATTTTCCTTTAATACTATTTGGTCTTGGTGTTTATACTAGCTTTTATGTTCTTATTTTCCCATTTTCCAATGATCTACCTAATTTCAGATTATAGTAGAATCTTTAAGTGCATCTTCAAATGGTACTATTGATTCCGTAAGTTTCTCAATTTCAATATAATGGCCATGAAGATGTAGAACACTCCACGTATATATGAACCAGGTTAAATGTTGTTCTATGTGACATCATTCTTTAATAGCAGCTTTCTAAGATCATGTACTTCTTCGTTTTGCTAATTGATGCAGGTATATATGAACCAGGTTTTGCGTGATTAATGTGATGTTATAGTCGGTTAAAGACCAGGTTCTGCAGGATTAATATATGAACCAGGTTCCGCGGGATTAATGTTAATGCAAGTATTTCTTTGTTTGTTTGTTACCTACACGGCTACACCTGAAGGTATAACACCTCTCATTTCATTGTTCGATTTAGTTGTTGCACTAGATGAGTAAAAAGATGTGAAGTTATTGACGCTGTTATGGAATTCGACAGTGTGACTAAGGTGGTAACTGATCTATCGTCCTTATTTGGACAATTTTGTTTCAAAAGTCAGCAAGCCAAGTATCATTATGCATTGTGAAGAATGTTGTTCTCCAACAGATTCATTTGGTTTACATATCGTAGGTATTTTCTTAATTATCTTATTCTAAGCTACTTTAATTCTTAATTTTTGTTATAATTGAATTGAATTAGGTTAGTCGTTCAGTTTTGGTGCATGAAGTCTCAATTCTGAATTTTGTTAATGGGATTCAGTTTGAACAAATTAAAATATTCTGGCATGATCTTATGCTCTTTGATCAGTCGGCAACATTCTGAAGAAGAGATATGTGAGGCCTATTATTTTTTATGGCATTTTTGTTGGATCCACGACATGTTTCAGACAAAGCATAACCTATTTTTGGCCCGGGGTTTATCATACTTATGATTGTTGTGGCATTTTGATTATACTTATCTATGCACAATTGTCAAGTTGGTAGTGAATAAAAGAAACTTTTGATTCATAACTCCTTTGTTCTTGAATTTTCTGATTAATATTAAAGATTTGTACATAAAACTTCTTGGTCGTCTGATTTCAGGTCGCTAATAGCAGCCATACCTTTGAACCAAACTCCTCCATTTTCTGCACAATTAAGGGCTCAAATCTGGTTTGTATTTCTAATCATTCAACGCACTTTGTTTCTAAATAATCGATTTGATAATAAAAATGAAAATAACATTAATATAGTCAACATCTTGAAGAGTTGAGGGAAACTTTAGCTTATGAAATTGAATCGACCGACGAAGAAGTCATTGTTATTATCATTCATGATATTACCTCATTCTCGACTGCTTTCATTCATTTAATCATGGCATCTTGACAGTATTCAAGACAAAACAGAGATTTTCTAGACTAGTTGTAAGGGCTGAAGAGCAGCCAGCTGCACCAACGGCTGCAGCTGAAGCTGAACCAAAGAAAGAAACTGCACCTAAACCACCTTCAATTGGACCCAAGTGAGGAGCTAAGGTAAATGGTTCATATGTTTCATAATATATGTTATTTAAAGGGTGTTTGGGATTCTGTTTTAGGAGTTATTATTCGGGTTTTCAAGTATATGATAAGTTTCTGGAATATAGTTATAAAAGAACTGATTTTGATTACAAGGTTAGCATTTAAGATGTACTGCACCAATACCGATTCTGATTATTTAAGGGTTATTCACTTAGTCCACGTATAAGTTTTACAACTTTAAACAACAAAACCACCCATCTAAACACCATCCTTCAACATGTTTATGTACAACCAGTTATTTAGATATGTTTATAACACATCAAATAATAAATTTTAACTTTTAAGACACAATTCCAAATGCCCCTTGACCTTTAAAAATAAGCATTCACGAAAGCACTCCAAGCAGTAGTGGAGCCCAAAAGTACATGAAAAACAAGAGCAAATTTACAAATCAATTGGTGAAACTTATTTAGCTTATGACTTTCTACTGTGCATGTGAGAATTTTAAGGAAGGAGTCGTACGGGCTTAAAGGTGTAGGAACAGTTGTGACTCTTGATCAGTTAAAGCTAATAGCTATATTAAGTGTGGTTAGCTATTTCTGTTAATTTTTACATTTACCATATGACATTATTGATCAACTGAAGTCTTTATACAGTAGTAAGAAAGTTTTAGATATTTGATGTTATATACACGAACCGCAACTGAGCATTAACCGTCATTAGAAGCTCATAGTTACGATTCATGTTTATCAATACTTAACGATATTTCTTATTAGTGTAAATAAGCACTTAATCCAACCAACTTGGAATCTGCTAATTAACTCAACAAAAGAAATGCTCATTTACTATTAACAGATAAAAAGGAATACGTAAATATTTGTTAATCAATCAACTAACTTGTAAATATTTGTTATATTTTTTACAGGGAGACGTTGAACTATAACTTTATTTTCTAACTGAATGATATATTGATTAGTGTTTGAACAATTTGCAGAACAAGAACAAGAAAAAAACAGCAATGCAAACACATATTTTAATGAGAGCGCAAATGTAAAAGCAGAAGAACATTAAAAGAATGAAGAAGAAAAGAAATGAAGTTGGAGCAGGAGGAGACGAAAGCGCTGTGGAAATGTTGCAAGTGATTATGTAGTATGTACATTAATATTTTGATATATTATAGTAGTGATTATGTAAACAATAAAGCATATCATATCAAGGTCATTAGCAATGGCCAACCTTGAGAGAATGTAGTATGTAGAACCAATAAGAGAATGTAGTATGTACATTAATATTTTGATATATTATAGTAGTGATTATGTAAACAACTAAACATATCATATCAAGGTCATTAGCAGTGGCCAACCATATATAGCTTGGTTATTGTCATTCGTTTTTGACATTGTATATCGAAAGCTAAAAATTTCACAAAAAGCACTACACATCATGCATTCATTATTATTATCTTCGTAGAATGCCTGTACGCCGTTATTCTTTATTTATGTACTTCTACTTAGAATTCGTCAAATAATATTATGAAGCGAACCCGCCCACCCGGCGGGTTATGAAGCTAGTACCACCTATATAATCTGAAATAGACACCAATGCTGAAACTCATAACAAATAAGCTGATGAACCTCATTCTAATCTATTCTAAAGAGTTACTCTAACGAATCTGCAACCTCTAATTAAACCACGATAACAAAGCAATCACTGATAAACCTCATTTTAATATATTCTAACATATTATTCTAACGAATCCGCAACCTTGAATTAAACTATGATAACAAGCAATCATTGATGAACCTCATTCTAATCTATTTTAACAAGTTATTATAACGAATCCTCAACCTCAAAATTAAACCATGATAACAAACAATCACTGATGAATCTGATTCTAATCTATTCTAACAATTCATTCTAAACCACGGAGGCATGGTAACTGCTGAACCTCTAATTAAACAACTGATGAATCAAATATACCTTTATTACCTGTTCGGTCTTGGAATCGTTTTGATCTCCTTTCTCCCAAGGTTGGACTCGTACTCTTATTTGAGACTTCCTTACTGCTTCCAGATTCTAAAAAAAAAAATTAAAATCATATTATTAAAGTAAAAAAAAAAAAACTGATAAAAAAAATCCTAATTCTTATGCATTTTTATTTTCTAAAAAATNCTAACAAGTCATTCTAAACCACGGAGGCATGGTAACTGCTGAACCTCTAATTAAACAACTGATGAATCAAATATACCTTTATTAGCTGGTCGGTCTTGGAATCGTTTTGATCTCCTTTCTCCCAAGGTTGGACTCGTACTCTTATTTGAGACTTCCTTACTGCTTCCAGATTCTAAAAAAAAAAAAAAATTAAAATCATATTATTAAAGTAAAAAAATAAACTGATAAAAAAAATCCTAATTCTTATGCATTTTTATATTCTAAAAAATATGCATTTTATTTTCTAAAAAAATAAACTGATAAAAAAAATTCTAATTCTTATTTATTTTATTTTCTAAAAAAAATCCTAATTCTTATGCATGTACAAACCCTAATTTTTCCCCAAATTAAAAAAATAATAATAAAAAAAATAAAAATAAAACGTAAATTAACCCTAAAAATTAAATTAATCTAAAATTACCAGTTTGACTCATCGTTTGCAAGCGTAAATCAATGACTGATGATCTGAAATTTTAACCCTAATTTTTCCCCAAATTTTGATCGGAAATTAACGGTTAGTGTGTGTGAAATGAATGTGAGAATGACCGTTTGGTGGGAAGAGGGAATAGAGGAGCGAATTTGACGGTTATACCCCTTTTAGGGGAAAGGAGCGTGTTTTTTTTTTGTATTTTAAATATGGACCGTGGGATTGATTTTGGTCAAAGATTGGATGGATTGGACGGCTAGAAACACTTTTTAGCCTTTTTAATTTGCATCCTCTTTTTAGGGGATTGCAACTCATTCCCTAAAAATATAGACGAAAGGGTTCTCAGGCCAATCTGACATTCTGACCCACCCACCCACCTATCTGCAAACGTCTGAAAAATGCACGTTTTGACTCATTTTACCTTTTGTGACCTCTAACAGTAAAAATATAGAATAAATGGATATACCGGGGGGCTGATAAGGGGAAGTTTTCCAGTTATCCTGGAGAATAACAAGGATAACCAAACTATAAACGGTGATTATGAACAAAGGAATGTTAAACCAATGATTTTTTGGGTAGGTAAGAGAAGCAGCTATACCAAATGCTTGCGTCAAGGATGCATTTTTTTCGGGTAAGAACTAAGAAGGTATCTTTAGCTTATTAGTTCATCCCTTTTCAACAGATTTTGTTGTATAGAAAGGTATCAGACATAAATACAAACCGAAAAGGCAATTTTGATTTGACTAGCAGAATATACCATATACAACAGATAGCAACATCTGCAACGCCTCCCAGTAGAATCGATTTAAATCGATGATGATGACTCCACACACTTTCACTGGACGACCTAGATTACTATTATCAGAATAGTATTGGACAGCCTAAACTAAGTGGCATTAAACGAACATTGATCAATGTTTCACTCAAATCACAAAAAGTATATATTCAAATGACTCTGCAGAAGCAATTACTTGAGTTTCCTCAGCAACATATCCATCAATCTATCCCAACGCGAAAACCGATGATGTATAAACAATCTTCTCAACCGTCCAAATCTCCTCACACGCTCTCATCAGCAATCACATTCTTCAGTCCACCAACATTCACCTAACAAAAAAACACAAATTTCACAGTTACCATCACTATAACAAAAACAAAAGTAACTTAACCTTAAACCTTAACCAACTCACAATATTAAATCTAGAAGCATCTGGTATCCACTGTTCAACTAACGCAGCCACGCAAAAGACGATACGGCAAGTGCTTACTGATAGTTGATGACATCACTGTAAGCGACTTCGATAGTCGATGAGGGAGAAGGTAGGGAGCTGAGATCGGTGCGCGCCATTCAAATGCTCTGATGGTGTTGTGTGATCGAGGAGTGCGTGGATGAGTTTTCCGCCTAAGTAACTTGAAGCAAAGTGACTGATATTTTCATATTTTAGTGTTCCTAGTGGTGGTCAATAAGGTGTCTGATTTGAATTTGATTTTCCAGTGACGAGATTGAGTGACGACGACTTGTTTTACTACATAGTAAATCGATTGAGTAACATTGTAGTCAAACCACATGGATGATTTCTATAAGTTACTGTTGGGAATAAGGCTAACAGTTACCACTGATAGGCTTGTGGAAGACACTGCTGAAGAATGCACTAGCAGTGGAAACTCATTACCACTGCTAGTACATATTATTACCACTGCTTACTAGATAACTGTTATGTATTCGTGTATAGATAAGTATAGAATAGATCTTGTGAATATTCTATTTAGATAGCATTATTATTATTGTTATTATTATTACTATTTATTATTATTATTATTATTATTATTATTATTATTATTATTTTTATTNCTTTGTGTTATATACAACTATACTCACTCACAATACATCATACAAACTGTCTTCTAAGTGTTGTTAAGTAAATTCCGCGTGCTTAATAATATCACTCAAAGTATCAACAACACAAGGTGTGTGTTTAGATCCATCAGTTACTCTACTTAATAGAAATGTTTTAGTCGAAAACAACATAACTATAACAGTATTAGTATATTTGTGACCTGACAATAATTTTATTCTTAAAACCTCTTAAATTGTTTGATTTCAAGGATATATTAACAATATGTGTATTCTAAATTTTTTTTAAACATATTAAATATACAACAAACAAAAAAGAACAATTATGAGGTCGGCCTGACCCACGTGTTTGCACACGTATAAGAAAACCCCATTTTGATCCATTACCATTTGTGAGCTGACAGTAAAAATAAATCATGGAAATATGAATATACCGGGGGGCTGATTAGCGGAAGTTTTCCGGTTATTCTGGATATTAGCATGGATAATCAGCAATAAACGCCAATTATGAACAAAAGAATGTTAAACCAAGGCTTTTTGTGTTGGTTATAGAAGCAGATATCAAAACTTGCATGAAGGATGCGTTTTCTCCTGTAAGAAGGTATCTTTCACCTTTTTGACCTTAATCTAAAGCTAAAATGTGACCTCTATCACATCGTCTACATGACTGAAAGAGAATTTATCGTTTCCATCACCTATATATCCAGGCAAGCATCCATTAAATCGTTCAACAATCTGATAATAAAGAATAAAGGATTTTTAGATGTTAAGCACATGTTAGAGCCATCAAATTCTATTTCGAATGGCACTCTTACATTCTAATGCAACATAATTACTATCGAGATTAAAGCATAAGCGACAGCGATGACATTGCGTCTATGTGAAGATCTAAAAGCTTGATCACATGTGACTATAATATATCATTGAATTTGATCAACTTACCACTAAATATATTCGACTTATTTACTTATAGATTAAATCTAGCAAGGGATCACAAGTAGCTAAAAGTGTTTTATTGCATCAAAGCATGAAACAGAATATACATGTTATCTAATGTGAAATCATCACTTTACCTACAATCGTTTTAAAATATATAATGATATACTAATTCAGTTATCGTCAAGCAGTAGACCTTCACTCTATCCATAAAAAACATATCTACTTATTTAGTCTGAGTAGCGGTAGGCTTAAACTCCGTGGATTAGTCAGTAAAAAGGCCGGAAATCATGGTTACCCAAAAAAAACACGTACCTATGGTTATTTAGTTAAGATGAAGAAACACGCACAACACTGCACTTTGTCAGCTTTTTAATACCATCTAGTTATTGGGTTAATCTCAATCTTACCCATTCTTACCTATTTAGAGGGTCAAACCTGAAAGTCAAAGTCAACCATTAAAAAGTCAACTCTCAAGAATAACTGCCAAATGACAGTTATAAAATGAAGCAACACAACAGTTGGTCGAACCCCTTCAACACCGAACCAACACAACATTTCAATCGCACCTTTTCACTTATTATATATAGATTAGAATCTGTAATCTTTATACTTGATGACATTATTATTATTTCAATTAATACAAAAGCATTTCTTTGAACGTATCGTGCATTTTGGTATATTGTGTGTTGGGAATAAAGCTAACAGTTACCACTGATAAGCTTGTGGAAGACACTGCTGAAGAATGCACTAGCAGTGGAAACACATTACCACTGTTAGTACATATTATTACCACTGCTGTTAGGATAACTGTTATGTATTCGTATATAGATAAATATAGAAAAGATCTTGTGTATATTCTATTATGATAGCTTTATATTTATCTTGTAAAGGACTCCTTGTGCTATAAAAGGAGGTCCTAGGTCATTGTTCTAGGTACGTATCAACCCTAGAAAGCTTCAAGGTGTAACCCTAGTGATAAGCAAGATCACTCGTATTATTATCAATAATATTGATGCTTTGTGTTAAACTTACAACTGTTCTCACTTACATTACATCATACAATTCATATTCTAAGTATTGTTAAGTATATTCCGCGTGCTTAATAATATAACTCAAAGTATCACTCTAACACAAGGCGTGTGGTTAGATCCTACAAGTGGTATCAGAGCGAGGTTTCTGATACTTTGATTTAGAAGATACAAGGAATTAAGCTTAACCAATTCACTCAGATCCATGGAGATGGAAAATAACCAGTCCAACTCTACTCCAAGACTTCCTAAGCTCAAACTCAATGAGTTTGAGATGTGGAGGATAATGATTGAGCAATACTTTCTCATTCAAGATTATGCTTTGTGGGAGATCATCTTAACTGGTGACTCTTTCAAACCTACTCAGAAGACTGAGAAAGTTGGTGACAAAGAAGTAACCATAGTTTATGCACCTTCTACTAGTGATGAAAGAACACAAAAGAAGAATGATATGAAGGCCAAAAGTTTACTTCTAATGACTCTTCCTAAAGACCAGATCATTGCTTTCAGTAAATTCAAGACTGCAAAAGAGTTGTTTGAAGAGATCTGTTCTGTGTTTGGTGGCAATGATGCTACTAAGAAGACCCAAAAGACATTGTTGAAGCAGAGCTATGAAAACTTCACTGCTTCAAGCAATGAATCACTTGACAGCATTTTCACCAAAATACAGAAGATTGTCACTCAATTGACTGTGTTTGGAATTGAGGTAGAACAGGAAGACCTCAATTTGAAGTTTCTAAGAAGCTTGCCTTCTGAGTTTCATACCAATGTTACAGTCTGGGAGAACAAACCAGAAATTGAAACTATGAAGCTCAATGATCTTTACAATAACTTCAAACTCATTGAACAAAGATTGAAGAAGGCAGGGAAGCTTGGTTCAAGCTCTAGCAGCTTGGCATTGGTGTCAACCTCAGTTGACAGTGATGATTCTGAAGATGACAGTGATGATGACATTGCCACTGCTGGTTCTACAGTTTCCACTGGTAATGCTCTTGTTACCACTGCAGGTTCAAAGAAGAAGGTTTCTGGTATTGGAGATCCTACCTTTTATGCCTTTATGTCCACTCAAGTTAATGGCTCTATATTAACTCATGAAGACATAAAGCAAATTGATGAGGATGACTTGGAGGAGATGGACATAAAGTGGCAAGTAGCTCTTCTCAGCATGATAGCTAGGAAATTCTACAAGAAGACAGGCAAGCCAATCCACATCAATGGAGGTGAAACTGCAGGGTTTGATAAGAAGAAAGTAGAGTGTTTCAACTGTCACAAGCTGGGGCATTTTGCTAGGGAATGCAGGAGACCAAGGAAGCAGGATAACAGATCCACATGGTACAAGCAAAAGAAGGAACCAATTGTGGAGGAACCAAAGGCAATGCTGGCAATTGATGGTGTGAGCTATGATTGGAGTTTCATGGCTGATGATGAAGAGGAAAAACCTTCAGATGCTGCTTTCATTGCTACAGAACATGCTCTCATGGCCTTCTCTGACTCTAAGGTACAAAACTTTGAATGTTGTTCTAAAACATGTAGGGCTTCTAGAGAATGTGAAAGGCTGAATGAATTACTTGAAAACCATAGAACAGAGTTGTTTTCTGCTAACTATCATGTTTCAAATCTTAGAAGAGGTATATCTGTGTTAGAAAAACAACTTGAGCATTATAGAGAAAATGAGACAAAATTTAATGATGATATGGTTATTATTAAAAGAGAGTTAGATCATAAGATAGCAGTGAATGAGGCATTTAAAGAAGAGCTTGAAAGGCTTAGAAAGGTAAATGAGAATGTCAACTTATCTGTTGATACCTTATATTATCAATCTAAGTCAATTCATAAAATTTGGGAAGAACAAATTGCTAACAAAGCTAAGTCTGGTTTAGGATACAATACAGTTCCTCCACCACTAAGGGGTGTTCCAGCACCCCCTGGCATAGATTTAGCACATACAGGACTAGAAGATTTTCAGGAACCTATTCTTGAATATGGTCCTCCCAAATTTGTGAAAAGTGAGGAAGAGGTTAAGCATGAAACTGATGTTTTTGAAAGTGCAAGTGACTCATTTGTAGTAGATGAGAGTGTTAAAAAGAATGTAGAGGCTTCTATCCCACAAGTTGTAATACCATTACAGAGGAACCTAGGAAACAAGTTAATAAGCCTAGACAAACTGTAAGGTATGCTGAGATGTATAGAAACAAGTCATCAACTCCTAGGGGTAATCAGAGGAGTTGGAATCATGTAAAATCTCAACAACTAGGTAGTGAGTTTGTGACTATCATGTTGGGAGAAGGGAAGTTTATGGGAAAAAGAGGGTGGATTCAAAAAAGTTTCAAAACAAATCACACCTTAATACTCACAGCAACATGATCCCTAGAGCAGTTTTGTTGAGAAGTGGACTTAAATCTTTTGCCACTGCTAAAAATGTTAACACTGCTCATCCTAAAACACCTGTTTCAAGTGCAAAACCTAAAACAACTTTTGTTAAATCTGTACAAACAGGAAAAAGGACTTTTTATAACAAAAAGGCTCAAGATTACCAACAGTGGGTACCAAAGTCTAAACCAGCAGTCACCACTGCTCAAACAAAAGTTCCCACTGATAAAGTTGTAAACAAGAACAAGGGTAATATGGGAAATGTTGTGAAGGCCTCAGCACGTTGGGAATGGAAACCTAAAGGAAATATCACAACAAACAATCCCAATGGTGTATCAATGACCTTTGATAGATTTAACTATATTGATACACGAGGCAGATCCAAGTCAATCATGGCTTGGGTCTCCAAAGGAAACTAACTCCTTTATTATATGTGCAAGAACATCCAAGGACAAAAAGATCAGACCAAGGCTATACAGATAGTGGATGTTCAAGGCACATGACTGGCAACAAGTCCTATCTATATAATTTTGAATACTTTGATGGACATGATGTCAGCTTTGGAGGAGGAGTAAATGGTAAAGTTACTGGTAAAGGTGTCATTAAAACTGGTAACTTGGATTTTGAACCTGTGTACTATGTAAAAGAACTTAAGTATAATCTCTTTAGT